>NJDD01007600.1:48988-60431 GCA_002245505.1 Calephelis nemesis | reverse complement strand
ATTACTGCAACAATACAGTAATAAGCTATTAATAAAATAATAAAGTATAAGTGATACGTAAAACAGTACAAGTGTTTCTTCATTTAAAAATATGAGTATTTCTTACGTGTGTGCATGGAATTCCACAAAGTGCTGACAATGAAGGGTATAAATTATTATATTTAAAATATTTTTTTGCGACGCATTGATTTGGCTTTTGCCGAAGCTCCTATAGAAAACACAACAGCTAACAGATCGTAAAACGAGAGTTTTGATTTGTATTGTCACTGACATTATGACCTTGAAGTAGCTGGCATACTTTAGCCAAAACTTGCTATTCGGGCAAGTGTGTCCATAATGTTACTTATTCCTGCCTTCAAAAAAAGTCTCTTTACGCCCATATCCCCGAAGAGGTTGGTAGAGGCACAACCAGTGCACCCACGACTAGCCGAGACACGTAGTCCTACAATGTGATAGGTGACAAGCCTATGCCAACCGGGCACATATTCAATCCCGAGCAAAGTTATTTTTATTAGAAAATTGGAAAAGCCCATTTTCTTTTTTTTCTGCCTGGAGAATGTTTTAAATCAGTAAATGTTAGAAACCCTATTTAAATATACAGATTGCCATCGTCAGTGCTCTCTGTGTAAAAATACTTTGTTGGCAACACTGATTTGGGAACTTTTAAGACATTATAAAGAGAACAAGCACACGGCTCTCCTGATGGTAAAAGACAATTATGGCTTACCATATATTGTAAGTGCGTGTCATCCTGTGGCCATGGTGTTAGGCCTATTGTGCAAGTCTACCCTACCTTCCGGATCGGATCATGATGCTATCATTATGGCTGTAGGAATAGGTAAGGCGGTGTATGTCTACCTGTTGTAGGTATTTCATTCTCCGTTGTAATGCTTTTGGGGACTTCCACGTTTGTACTCGGGTCTTAACACAAGCAAGACAAGGTTAGTCCAATATCTTAGCCGCGAAAACGTAACAGGCAGACAGACAGACTAGCGTCGATTGGCTACATCGACTTTTCGCGAGGCTCGGGTTCGAGTCCCGACGGGGACAGGCATTTGTGTGATGAACATTTAGATGTCTGCATTTCCGAATCTGAGTGTTTATTAAATTTATTCTTGTATCTAATTAAGTATTTCTATGTACTATAATCGTTAACTAACCCCCATAATACAAGCATATAATTTGCTTACTTTGGGGTTAGATTGAATTTGTGTGAGTGGTACAGGGACATTTTTATATTTATTTCTTATAACATTAGTATAGATATGGAATTGTAACTAGCGATTTGCTGTTTAGGAAGAAATAAAAAGCTCTTTCACGTGATATGGAGTGGCGATCGCGATAGTTTGTCCTTTTCCGGGTCATAAAAATTTATTGCAACTTCGTAGGTATTTAGATGTGATTGAGTATAATGCTACATACACATTGTAGTAGAAGATCCGAACCTACATCGAGCGTCTAATATAATGAAATATATTTGGTACAAATTTAGTATATTAGAAATCTTATTAAAACGTGTTTAGCTAAAAAAAATGTTATTCCATATTTTTTTTTGGTTTTTTGATTTTTTCACAGACAACCATCAACGTGTTTGCAGTTGAGTAGCCTTAGTTGATAGGTACATTTTTTTTGTTTTAATAATATAATAAAGTGATAGTAACTGGCATCGACATACCTGTTTAAACCTGGCAACTGAGGTAAATAACAGGCAACACGACTTCTGCACATTTTTTAAATCTTATTTTAAAGCACCATTTTTTTTTTATTCTATCAATATTGCAACATTTAATAAAAATGTTTTTTAAAAAATAAGAAAATCTGTCCAAGAGTTTTTGAGCGACTTATTTTTAATAAATGTTCTACTATACAAAATTTCCAACAAATGTTTAATCCTTTTATCAGCTCAGTGAAAGTCTACAGAGGTGCAGATCTTAGACCTATTAAAATATTTGTGTTATTATAATTATATATTATTTAGGAAAACCTTTTATAAAAAGATGCACACAAAAACGTATCAATAGCATCGCTGTTCTTTAATATTAAATAATTACATTAGTTTGGTGGCAATAACAATAATTTTAGTCGGTAAGGGACAGACGACCCGCGGCGGCCGCCTTACGTTTCACAGATCACCAGATATGCCCAGTAACTTATATTGTCGTCCAATACAACCTCATTTTAACCGACTAAAAAGGATGAGGTTATCAATTCACCTGCATATTTCTTTTTTTTGTGTGTTTCTTACGTGATTATTCGGCCAATAACGAACAGATTTTAATGGTTCTTTTTTCTAAAAGTAGGTTATGATTCTGAGGTGGTTTGATATAAGTAACATTATGATTTTTAATTTACATTTAATATTAAACACTTTCATGCACCTCAACGATCATGGTATAGTATTAATAAGGATCATGGTATACATTTTTTACATAATAATGGAAGGCAAATAAGCAGACGGATTTCCTGTTGTTAAGAAATTCACGCCGCCTAGAGACACCAAAGGTGGTAATAGTGAGTTGTCAACCTGAGGCCGGGATGTAAGGCCTCGAGCAAAAGTAAGTTTACCGGCTACCTTGTCCTCCGAACCGGAATACGTCAACGGCAAGCGCTTTACGTTATCGCTGCAGGAATAGGTAAGGCGGTGGTACCAATCCGGGCGAGTCGCTGCTTAAATCTACCACCCAGTAGGGTGTCACGATGTTAGTGACGTTAAGCCTATGCTCGCCTTTTTCGAGATGCCTGGCAGGAAGGCAGAAGGTGTTTTCTGTGAAGGGGGATATAACAAATGTGAAAATTTGTTTGCTTATGCGGAATTCACGCCTAAGTGATTGACCGGCCATGCTGAAATTTCATGCGAGGGTAATAAATAAATAGAACAAATTAAGCTACCCGTGTTGCTCCAGTTCCTCTGTGTAAAACAGACTATCTACCTTCCTGCCAGGCAGCTCGTGAGAGGCAAGCAAAGGTTAAAGGATCATTACCAACGACTGTAACTGGTGGTACAGTAAGTTGTGGTCGTGCAAGTAAGTATTCACCGCTTTACATACCCCTGTTGGCATAGTGATATTGTCATGTTCCGGTGCGGAGGGGTAGGGTAGTCGGTAGACTTGCTGAAATAACCTCAAGATATCTCGACCACAAGACACCGCCGAACTTATAAAATCTATAATGTCTAGGCCACGGTTGTCTTTTACCATCAGGAGAGTCGTATGCTTTCTAGAGAGAAATGGTGTTAATTAATTAATTTTCACATAAAAATTAATTAATTAACACCAAAGAACGCCAATTTCTTGTGTTATGGATTCTGATCAAACATATACATATAGATAAGCTTATAGTTATTGAAATAAAATTAAATGTCTATTACGGAAAGTCCAGTCCTTGTCGGAAATCGAATCCGAGACTCGTTTATGTTTGGTAACTTTAATTTGCGAAACTATCACGAAGGTCTCTTTTGACAGACAACATTATTAGCAATTATAAATTAATGCACCTCTAGGAAAAGTTTAGCCAATCACTTTTTATTAACTAATATATGTATGTGTATGTATACGTATGTAAATAATATATTAAAAAAGTATCCTCATATCCCCGAAGATGTAGGCAGAGGCACAACCAGAGCAACCACGGCTAGCCGAAAACACTTACGAGTAAGTCCCACAATGTTATAGATGGCAAGCATATCGCCAACGGGGCACATATCCAATCCTGGTCAACATTACTTTTAATAGAAAATATACACTTTCTATTCTTTTTTTTTGCCTGACCCAGGGATCGAACCCGGAACCTCAAGAAGTCAAGTCCGACGTCGGACTGCTAGAGTCCTTTTTTCGCTTAACCTTAGGCTTAGAACTCAAATATTATTTATCTGTAGGTGTGATAGTTACACAAGAGCTATTATTACACCCAAGCCTCCACTAAATAATATTTTCGAATAATACTGCTTTGAGGACTTATTTCTTGCAGATATAGTGCCCGTGCTTGTCAATGCTTACAAATAGTAAGAAATCAAATATTATGTTTAGTCAACATTTTGTCTTAATGAGCCTGGAGAGATTACAACGTATCTACCTCGTAGACGGGTAGAGCACTAAATGTACAACTTGATGGTGGTAACAAAGAAAGAAGAATGCTAGTTAGCGTAAAAAAACCTTAGACCTACGACTATGTTGGCATTTTTATCATAGCGAGAATTTTGCGTTGCTAAAAATCTGTTATCATTGCGGTGTCTATAACTTCATGTTATTTGACAAGTAATTGAGAGGCAGTATGATCGCAAGTCTTAGTTTGTTAGTCGCATGGTAACTGTGTAGTAAGTAAAATTTAAATTTGCTACATACATTATGCCTATGCCCGTAGAGCAAGTGGCATTACATTATATTATATTTTTAATAATTTGAACTTATCATATTTACCTACGTAATCTTTAATTGTATAAATTATGCATGACTTATCAGTAATGTCCACGATTTCAACATTGTTTCATCCAAACATACATATGCATTTCATAATGTGTCGTGATCGAATGTCAGTTTTTTAAAGTATAACATTTTACGACTAAATTCGAGCACCCCATGAAGTTAATGTATAGGCATAATGACAAGAAACCATCGCCTGAATGTAACTAACGCTATATTAAATCTGTGGAATTCGAAGCGCGCGTCGACCATGTTCGATATTCAAATTGAAATCCTATACGAATTTTTGATGATATCAAAATGGTATGATCTATTATATTTTGATAAATCTTCTAATTATTGGATAAATTTATGGTTTGTTTTTTACGCCTACATGCTGTTATAGTAATGAACTATTATTATATTACTTATAAAAATGTGATAGTTAAGCTATTCTGTGTCTGTCTGTGAAACCTATTTCCTAACGATATTTATGGTTAGGAAATAGGTTTTCTTGATGGTAAGAAATTAACGCCGCCTAGAGACACCAAAGGTGGTAATGGTGAGTTGCCAACCTGAGGCTGGGATGTTAGGCCTCGAGCAAAAGTAAATGTAGCGGCTTATTCTCCAAACCGGAACACGTTAACGGCAAAAAACCAATCTATTAAACATTATAAAAAAATAAGTAATTTTGGCTATGTAAAATTTCAATTTGTTACTACATAAAGAAGTCTTGTAAGAGAACTATGTAGTTATTTAAACTGAGAACATAACATTCTGATTAACATAATTTGTTTTAGAGAGTAGATGGAGTTTTCGCGCCATCGAGAGAAAAGATTGTCGCAGTTTTTCATAATGATTGAATTTCGTGTCGATATTGAGTGAAATTAGTCAATTTTGGTGGCATTTTGTACAATTTTGTTCAGAGAAAGTGCACGAATGAAATAAGCATCAAGAAATTAGCGTATCGTGTATTTCCTCGTTGCCGCCAAATCTCACTTTACGAGCTTGAGTAATAAAGAAACCGCTTTACTAAAGACCCTGACATGGTTTATTGATGGCTTATGGCTTATGACTAATTATAATTGAATCCCGATTTTGGTAAATCGATTAACTTGATGCAAATTTCTACTTGACCAATGGCAAAATGCTAAAGCGAAATTCAAAAAACTAAAAAAAGAAAATAAAAAGGAGAGAGTAATAAAATGTCGCAGTAGCAGGTTATACAACTTTCAGGTTCCTGAAAACGCCTTCAGAAAAGACTTCCTGTGGTATCACTGAAAAACTTGTATTCGCGCGTATAGAGAACTTACTGATAACATAAAACACTGAAAGAATGTACCTAAGTAGATAACTTTTTTCCAATTGATAAATGGTTTTCGAGCTACCCCTATAGGTTTTTACCGTAATAAACTTAAGTAAGACAGAATATGTAAGCGAAAGTCTTAACACTTACCTAACATAAGAATTTATTTTAATTTATTAATGGCTATTTCGTGTATTTACATTTGTGATAAGAAAGATAAATAACAATGATACATAAGACATAAATAATAAATTTAAATTATCACATGATTTATCAAAAACACGTTTATATCGGACTTGGAGATAATTTTCATAATAGCACGCGATAATCTTAATCGATCCATTAAAAATCACATAATCGATTCAATAAAAAATCGATGAACTCTCGAAATCTAACGCGATATCGATTACTATAATTAAAAGCTCAATTATAATACAGTTTCAATATAATTATGTAATAATAAAGCGGGTTGAATGATTAAAACATCACATTATGTGATTTTAGTGCAAGATCTCGTATAATTTTGGCCTAGGTTCGTATGTTTTTAGAAAATCCTTTTAAATGACAGGATTAATTGAAATTGACTCATGCAAATTGAAACTTAGATTTTGTCGTCTTTTTGCAGATTGTAAATAAAATTAAATTTAAGTTACTAAATAAAAACCTACAAATACGCAATATCATTGCGTGATTACCGAAATAGAATCAGAATCAGAATAATCTTTATTCACTTGAACCATACAAGTGGTATTTGTGCGCGTCGATATTTTTATAAAATAAGTGATAGGAAGCATATTTGCTTAGACTATCAAAACTAACCTGCTATTTTTTACCAGTAGAAATGTTGTCTGCTTGTTTGCCTAGATATTAAAAAATAGTTAATTTTACGTACTTATACAATTTATACAAAATTATACTTATATGTTGTTACATTGTCTCTTAAGCATAATAGGTAGATACTTGATCACAAAAACTAAAAGATCAACTATCTATTCTACTATCAACTACAAGATCATATACTATAAGAAAGTTATTGGTTCAAAAAAGGCGGTGCGGGCCGGCTTTTGTAGCGTTAGAAAAAGATCTTATTCATAACAACTTTATCCACCGAATAGGTGTTGATTATACCCTGCAAAAACCGCTCTGTATTTCGATAAACAATCTTTATTACATAGTTATTTAAGTTGCAGGTTATTGAACTAAATATTCGTCGTAAGTTTGTTTTCCCTTTTTTCATGTTTATACCAAACTGAGGGAGAGTCAAACTTTTACTGTTTTTGTAAGATTTTTCAAAGATTTTGTAAAAGCGGCAGCGTTTCAGTTTCACTGTACAAGAAAGCTCTTAAGTATATTATTTTTATTTTTAAGAAGCTTAATTACATAGGTACCTTTTTTTCTGTCTCGTTGGTTGAGGGGTTAGTGCACATGACTAACACTATCATCGCGACTATCTATTCATCGCGAGGCTCGAGTTCAATTCCCGACGTGACAGACTGTTCTTTCTTTTCTGGATCTGGGTGGTTATTCTGTTATTCCGGTATATATTTATCATAGATGTGCAATTTTTGGTAACTATTAATGTAGGTCTAAGTATTAATATCGTTAATTAAACCCATTGTAGAAGAATGATATAACTTGCCTGTGTGGTCAAGCAGTTCGGTTATTGGACTTGACTGCATGAGGTCCCGGGTTTGAATTCCGGGTCGGGCAACAAAAAGAAAATTGGGTTTTTCCAATTTTGTAATAAAAAAAATGTTGCTCGGGATAGGATATGTGCCCGGTTGGCGATAGGCTTGCTACCTTCGGCTAATCGTGATTGCCCTGGTTGTGCCTCTGCCTACCTCTTCGGGGATATGAGCGTGAAGGACCTTTTTTATAATAGAACTTACTTATGAGATAGATAAATGTGTGTCATTTATGAAGATTTAAGTATTTGTTTTTTATTTAGACAGCAAGGACACTGCTTTTCTCATGCATTTTTGCAGATCTACTGGCTATCCTATCCTCCGAACCGTAACAGGCGGCTTCAGAAACAGTAAGGCGGTAGATCCCTACTCGGACAAGCTACTATACATCGCTTTACCACTAGTAACCACCAGTTTTATTTGATTCACGTAAACCTGTGCACTTAAAAAATGTTTCAATTTTTGCAAAGTAATTATTTATAAAGAACTAAGATCGACGAATAATCTCACTGCGCATCCCCATTCAATATTATAATTACTACCATCTTTCTTTTACGTGCTAGGTATTTTGTATTTGGAACTCATTACCAACACAAATTAAAACGGCTGAAAATATCAGGTCTTTTAGAAAATTACTAAAAATTATTATTTAAATATTCAGAATACACTATTGAGCTAACAATAATATCCTTAACGTTGTGTTTTTCTTTTTTCTCTTTCTTTATAAGGTAGGTATGGCATTTAACGCCCAATGTGTAATACCGCCCGAAAGCTAAAAATCTAATTTAATGCCGTGCGAAATACGTTACACTTCACGCACACAATGAATACACCAATGAGAACGCGCAGACGTGACGCCGCGTGGCTCCCGTCACGAAAATTCTCAGTTACGAATCACACCTTGAGGATTGTGACAGTGCAGGCTGTTATTATTATAAAAAATCCGTCGACAAATTGGTAAGTTGCAGTTTATTTTTATGCTTTGTATGTCTTGTTTTGTGATTAGCTTTTATTTTAGATACCACTATTTTATATTTTATTGAGAATTTCGTTGATTTGTTTGTTATTATGTGTAATAATATGATATCTAGGTAGAAGGTACTATTCGGGTAATAGCGCCCTGTAAAGTGAGGTTTGGGCGTTAATACTCTGTATGGGCGCTATTAACCATACGTGGGCGTACATATACAAAGTTAAATATATGTGCATCATAATGACTTTTTTACTGTTGAAATTGGCTGGCCTGTTAGTCAAGTGGTTAATGGCCCAAACTGCGGAGCCGGAGGTCGCAGATTCAAAACCCACCCGTGACAAAAATTGTGTAAAGCAAAGATATTTGTTTCGCGAGTCCGGGTCGTAAATTGTTTCTATTTATTTCACGTTTGTAAAGTTCCTCGCGACACGTGATTTGTTTCCTAGTGCGAGACATGGTTTGTTTTTAAATAAAATAAAATAATTGATCTGATTTTTCCAGATCAGGCAAATTAATTCCACACATAAGAAAAGAAGGGAGTCGTGGTCTGAAGAAACTATGAAAGATCCCAAAGGACTGTAAGACTGATTACTGATAGATACTCTGAATAGTTCTTAGGATATAATTAGTTGATTACTGATCTCACTAATGTTTAAGCTTTGTACTTAATTCTTGGGCGTTGTTTGACGCAGTGTCTTTGGGCGTCATTAGCCATTTACGTTTAATAGCGCCCAATTATCATTTTTAATAATCTATATTTTTACGAAAAATCCTTTAGATATTGATTTTATATAGTTCCTAAACATTTTAGAAGTGATTCATTTTTTGGTTAATATGATTAAGTAGAAAGTATAACATGTGTTTTTCGTGTTACAAAATTTTAATATTTTAATATTTGTAGTTCATTTACAACAATACACAATACATAAACACAACCTTAGATTGTGCATTTCGTACTTTTGTATTTTTTATTAAAACTTTATTGGTAACATACGTATAATGTATTAAAAGTATTATTATTATAATATATAAAAATAAATTGTGTATTATTTTTATGTATTTTAGAGTATATTACTTAATTATATGTAGGTACATTAAATGTTCTTTATATAACATGTAGATATGCACTAATATTATAATGTAAACAATGTATAAGTTTAGAAAAGTTTATTTTTAAGCCCTACCTTAGTTTTTAAATACATACATACATTATCTCGTTAACCCTAAGCTTGTCTAGCACAGATCACTCTGAAGCGATAAGACCGCCTTTGTGCACCTAAATTAAATATCATAAGTGAAAGAATGTTTATTATTGTAAGCGAGCTGTTACCTGCGGCTTCGCCCACGTTTTTACAGGAACCCGTTGTGCGATCGAGATTAAAAGTAGCCTATATGTTAATCTAGGTCACAATCTACATGAGTTTTAATATAATAAAGTGTCATTCATTCATTCATCAGTGGTTTTGTTGGTAATAAGTGTAATAAGTTTCCCCGTGTTCCTTTGCAGAATAGAACATCTGCCTTCCTGCCAGGCAGCTCGTAAAAGGCGAGCAAAGGCTTAACGTCACTGACACCGTGACATCCTAATAGGTGGAAGAGTTTTGCAGCGAATCGCTCGGATTGGTACCACTGCCTTACCTATTCCTGCCGCCATAACGTCCAACGCTTGCCGTTGACGTGTTCCAGTTCGGAGGGCAAGGTAGCCGGTAAACTTACTTTTGCACGAAGCCTAACATCCCGGCCTCAGGTTGGTAACTCACCATTATCACCTTTGTGTCTCTAGGCGGCGTGAATTTCTTACCATCAGGAAATCCGTTTGCTTGTTAGCCTTCAATATCATAAAAAAAGCCATATAACTTATGCTCGCTTTTTACGATCTGTCGGACAGGAAGGTAGATAGTCTATTCTACACAAAGGACCCGGACCAACACAGGAGAAAAGAGAAATTTACTTCATAACGCTTTGGAAATGTTGTTACCCTCTGATTAAAACGACTTAATGATTTGACTATTATTTAACAGGCTCGTATGACGTAGCAAGCACGTATAAAGCATCGACAGCGTCGAACTAATTATTTCGATACCTGCCAACACTATCACCTAATTAGCAATGTCATCGTAGAGATGTTCGTCATTTATCAATCGATATGTTTTATTAGTTCACTAACATTAAAACTATTAAATAACCTACATTTTAAATGTTCGAGCCAAAGATCTTTACGAATAACGAATAGATATACCTTAGATTTTGAAATTACGCTAGGTATAATAAAAAGCTAGAATAAAAAAGCTAAAAATCTGATATTATATATAACAAAAAAAAGTTCATTTAGATAATAAAAGATTAATATATAATATCACAGTTTTGGGAGGTCTCCTTTTTAGTATGCAATACCTGTACTAGGAAAAAGTGCCGCAGAGCAAATTGGATGGATGTAGGTAACCGGACAGACCTAGGTTGACATTCCACGATAAAATCGCTCGGGTGTAATCCGAAAGTAGTGTCAACAGTCTCCAAAACCGGTACACACCGGTATTGTATGAGAAGGGTAATAAATATGAAGGAAGCCAGGCATCTCTGCCAGGACCTTGAGGTTTGGCATTCGATACTGTCTGCTTGCTCTGTAAGAGACTTGAAAGAAAGAAAGAAAGAAAGAAAAATATTTATTTGCAGAATATGAGAGTTACAAAGATGTTACAAAATTATTTAAGCGTTTCAACATATTCTACCAACTTGTGGTGTGCAAATATTTAATAGGTTTTAATCAAATTACTAATTTTAATTATTTAGTTACAATCTACAACACACTGTATTTTGTATTTATTATAAGATTATTTATTAATACAACAATTTTTAGAATGTAGAATAATTTACCCCTGTCTACCGTAAACTACCACCGTTTCCAAACCTAGCCAGACAGGAGAAGAAACGGCGAAACAAACTTCTGCGTACCCGACATCCTGCAACTATTAATCATATTAGAAATACTATATTATTTATTCTTATCTGCAAGAAAATCTTTGACACTGTAATATTTTTTCTCTAAAAGTAAGTTGAATACCTTTTTTCGAAATCTGCTTAA
>NJDD01007600.1:15747-39840 GCA_002245505.1 Calephelis nemesis | reverse complement strand
TGAAAATACTTTTTCTAAAAATTAAAAAATATCTTGCAACTTAGATTGTACTTCTCAACTTTATTCTAAATTTTATTGGTAGAATAGTTAAGCAGCAAAAGAGCATACCACGATTCTGTACTTAAAATGGTCTTGAAACGGCTAAATTATTTTACCGATACCTGACGTGAAAAATTGTTTCCTTTTTTTTTGATATTGAAAGTAGATGGATTTCCTGGTGGTGAGAAATTCACGCCGCCTAGAGACACCACAGGTGGTAATAGTGCGTTGCCAACCAGAGGCCGAGATGGGCTCGAACAAAAGTAAGTTTGCCGGCTACTATACCCTCCGAACCGGAACACGCTGCTAAACTCTACGACCTAGTCAGATGTCACGGTGTTAGTGACGGTGAGCCTATGCTCGCCTTTTACGAGCTACCTGGCAAGGAAGGCAGATGGTCTATTCTACAAAGAAGCCTGGACCAATACGGTTCAACTATTTACGTTTTTCGATTTTTTATGTAAGAGTTCAGCAAACAAGCACACGAATCTCCTGTTGATAAGCGATAACCGTGGCCTATAAATACCACAGATGTTATAGGTGCGTCACTGTCCTGTGGCTGTTATCTTAAGGCTATGGTGCAAGTCTCCCGGGAACCCCTACCCTTTGGAACGGTTAATGACAAAGTTATTATGATTGCATTGATATGTGAGGCAATGGATTCCTACTCGAGAAAGTTGCTGTACAGCACTCTACCGCCAGTAGCCTTGTATGATGGTCTACTCTACTCATCGGACCCGGACCAACATGGTTTAGAGGTTAGCCTACCCTAAAAGGTAAATTTACATAAACAGATGCAAGTCTTAGGTTGGAAATGCATCAAAACGGACAGTAGAACTCTGACTATATGCTTGCTCTCCAATCTTATAAAAGATTTATTTCTGGCGTGATCACTAACAATCCATCCATACTTTCGCTTTTAATAACTTTCACATTTATAATATTAGTAGGGATGATATGGATATTAATATAAATATATGTATGTTTGGTAAAAAGCCAACTTGACCTTAGTAAAGATCTTTGTACAGGCAACGGGTATTTTTTTCCGTCAGAAAATCCGCTAGACGGTGTAAGTTCTATTCTATAAAAGGTCATCACGACATCCATATATTATTAATAAACTATAGCCTGTTTTTAATCTCAGAAACTGAATTGACAGATGCAAGTGTCATTTTTACAAATAATAATACCTGTGTTTTTATTGCAGTGCTGTCTTATGATATCGATTTTTTCAAAATGTTAATTAATGTTGATTTTCGAAGAATGAAAAACCTAAATTTCTTTGAAACTTTAACCCTAAATTTATTAGCCACTTTTAAATAACATCGAAAAAGGTAATATTATTTCAAAAGATTCTTTTTTTTTATTTAAGATATAGTACTTCCGAGGTGATCCCGTTGCCACCAAGTTTAGATCTGCCGATGAAATCGACATAACAGTTTTCGATAATGGTACGACACTATTTACGAATTGCAAAAAACTTACAACATTGCTAATGTCAATTTAGTCTCTGAGATTAAAAAACAGGCTATAGGCAGATTTAACTTTCGGATAATCCATAGAGATTTATATTCAACATAATGATGTTCCAAATTAAACGATGAGTCAACAACATCGATAACATCAAAATTTATTCGGTTCCGTAGAAAGAGCTACGAGCGTAGCAGAGGTAGAATTCAATACATTTGACGGCACTTAGTCGATGACACGCTCAAATTATTTATCGATGTTTATTATAAAATCGACGTTCCAGAACGAATATTTAATTCCGACAAGTTCAACATTAAATCAATTGTCACAAAATCGATATCTATCTCGAAATACCAACGCGACACGAGACTAATGTATTAAATTGTTGTATTTTAATTCCATATTTAGATTTCCAGCCGAGCGTCGAGTATTTGTAATGACCAAGGAGAAATGCGAAAATGTCACTTTAAATAATCGTGTTCATTAGTAAACATTTAAAACACGCATTAGGAGCGTCGGGTGGCGGCGCCTGCGCTCGATCACAATCTTATATAACCATCTCTTTTTAATTTACCGATAGTTTACACGTGCGAGGAAGATAGAAAAACTAAAGGATTATAAGGAATAGGTGTCTCAGTGATTATATCGAAGCTAGCGCACGGATATTTACTAATTAAGAGAGCAAACGCTTTCAATAAATGGCCTAAGATTGGCTTTGTACACGCGGCATAAAAGTTAGATATTATCAACGCTTCTCCAGATCTAGAGTGAGAAATGTAAGCACTGAAGAGGAATTTAAAGTATTTACTTTGCAATTAAAAAAGCACTTACTTTAAGTTCTTGTTAAGTGCTTATTTTTATAGGGGTTCAACGCGAATTAAAATATTGGATTGCATCCGTGTGGAACGTAAATTTAATCCCGATTATTATTTGTTTCAAACAAAGTTTCCGTTACTTTTGTGGAAGTCGTGACTGCGTTTTTACAACTGTATGGATGATGCTTTATTTCATAGACGCAGGTAAAAGCAGCCAAACCAAAAGCGCTGGCTACGTGTCACTCATAAAGACATGTGACAATGGACTCATTATTAGGACTGCCATAGACCAAGCGAAAGGGGGAAGTAAGAGTAAGAAACCGTAAACTCCCACGTTCAAACGTCAACAACCGGGATTAAGAAGACGATGCTGATGATGACTTTGCGATTTAAAAAGAGGTGGTGCCACTACAAATACTCGAAAATGTTGTTTAGAAATAATACCGACTTTTCCCCCTGTTGATTCGGGCTCCTTTGCAGAATAGATCATCTGCTTTCCTGTCAGGCAGATCGTCAGGCTCAGGCTTACCGTCATCAACACCGTGACATCTGACTAAGACGGTAGAGTTTCGCAGCGACTAGTCCGGCTTGATATCACCGCCTTACCTATTCCTGGCGCCATAACGTCAGCGCTTGCTATTGAAGTGTCTCGGTTCGGAGCATATGATTACTTTTGCTCGCCTAATATCGCGGTTTCAGGTTGGCAAAGTGCCATTTTCACGTTTGGCGTCTCTAAGTGGCGTGAATTTCTTACTCTCAGAAAATCTGACTACTACCAATCTAAAAAAAGTTTCGTCTTCCAATATAAAAAAAAAACTAATTGATATGAACTCGATTATTTCAAATTTAATTTAATCATTATCATCATCAACATATTTTTTTCCCCAACTTGCACAAGCTGCAATTTCTATTTATGTAAGTCTAAAAATTAAAAAAATACAAAACTTTGTAATTTTGGCGTCCGAAAACTTTGAATTTTGAACAAATTAAACAAACAACACAAAGTTGATGTTTTTAAGGATATATTCTTTTAATGTTACTACTGTTACTATTGGAAATTCATGAGAGATTTGTTCTGGTAGGGGTCTTCCGAATATATATCCCCATCATTTAAGTAATTTCAATCATTGACCATAATTTTAATTATTGTGAATGACGATGATTATCACATCAACTCAATTAATGTAACTGAAATATAATGTACTGAATCGATATTAGAATTATTTTCAAATTAAAAATTCAATAAACCCCGACAAAACCCATATGTAAGAAAGTATAGAATCATCTCGATCACGTCAACTTTCTAACGAAAAAATCCTCATCATAGTCAGTCCATCCGTTTACAAGTTATGATGCCACAGACAGACATACACACACACCAATAATAATTGTTAATCAATAATTGTTAGAACTTCAAAGTTTTATCGCCTAACTAAAATGCCTTGATTGTATTCAATAATGTTATACAGTTATAGCAATCTATTAAAAATATTACTTGTTATCTAGCACTGAATATGTCCTAGATTTTTTAACTATTCTGCCTACCTTACCTTGCACCATTAACTACGCAGGTACTTTAGGCCCGGTGGGAGCTTAGTAATGATTTAATTAATGTTAACCCTAAATCACTGGCCCATTTCTATCCAAATATGTCTGGCTTACCCGCGGCGTATTAATTGGTGATAATTTTATAATTATTATGTATTTTTCTCGACTAATTTAAATAATAAATGGTGCAATTCAATATATCCTGTCCAACGTTGAATTTGGTATTTAAGGCAATTTGTTAATTCTCTTAATTGGGATAAGGTTAAAAAAGAGGTTATAATATTAAATTTTGAATTTATGTTCTGTCGAAACGGTGACTGCTCAGTGGGAGGGCAAATGAATGTCAACAGAGTATTTTTTTAAATTTTAACCCTTTTTAGATTTTTTAAGGAATAGTTAGAAAAAAACCGGCCAAGTGTAAGTCGGTCTCGCACATGAAAGGTTCCGTAGCAGCATGTAACATAATATAAAAGTTCTTGGAGTTCATATAACTATAGAGGTCACGGTGTACGTATTAAAAAAATAATTTCCTAGATCTCGTTCAAATCAATTTTTAGTGGAAGTTACTATGTATAATGCACATAACACATTTTTTAAGTCTTTTCGTTATTCTTTATTTTAGAAGTTACAGGTGTAGGACAATTTTTACCACTTTGAAATGCCTCTTGCGCAAACTATTCAGTTTAGAAAGAAAAGATACTAAAAAAATTGTTTTGATAAAAAAATAAGTATGAAGAGCCCCCAAAATTTATCGATTTTTTCGTATAAAAAGCTTACTCATAAAATATATCTAATTGACAAGTTTTAACAGTATAATTCTTACATTTTCGGAAAAAGTGGCTGTGTAGTTTTGGGTAAAAACGTACGGTCGCTAAGACAGAAAGACATGATGAATCTACCAGGGTTTCGTTTTTTAACCTTTGGCTAGATAACCCTAAAATACCATTATTTCAAAAAAGCTAAAGAAGACATACATATCTTTAGACTAAGTCCCTTGTACAACAGGCAGAGAGTTTCAAGTGTTAAGAATTCTACAGACCTGCCTAGCTTCTTCCACATTGATTGCTCTTTTCATATTTTTTTTTCTACCATTACCAATCTACCCTTTACTTATTATTTTATGATTGGTCAGCATATAAGTGGTACACGCACGTGCCTTACGGCTTACCTGCTTCATAAACACAGGGGCTACTCACGGACCAACCAGGATGTATCTTATGTATCTTAGTTGCCAACTCAAAATGGAAAAGTGTACATCAAATGACGTCATTTGTGTTTGCTATCTCTGTCGTATTTCTGTTTTTCACTAGAGATAGCAAATATAAAACACGACATTCGACAGTTATTTGATATACACTTTTCCATTTTAGTTGGCAACTGAGATACATAATCAGCCCCCAGTATTAAAGTTGGTTAAGTGGAGACGTTACGGGTGTTCAAACATCTCTTTTAATAATTCCAGTAAATTAACTTATTAAAGATACCAAGCCTACCATATACAAGTAAAACACCTTATACAGGATGTTTATATACAAACATTAATAAATTAATAAATTTCTTTACCCGAAATATGGTTTTACACTGTGGGCTAAAGGTCAGTCAGTTAATGGCCAAAATATTATTATCTCTAAAATAGGTCCTATACCGTGTTGCAAAAGTAATAATACAACTTTCTGTCCAAACCCTTCATCAAACAATATTGTCGTCTTTCTGTTTTTACAATTAGGACCGTAACAAGTGTAAATTGTTTTAGTATTATGTTTTATTCTGATGAAAATATACAACCATAGTAAACTATTCATCATGACTTTGTATATATACTTATGTTATTATGTACTTGATGTTGACATGTGGACAACATATTAAGTTAAAACGACAATCAAGAATTCCTGGCTTTGTAACACAAATTTCACAGTTATTGCAAAAGTGAATCTGTGCATTTATTAAGTTTTCATAACTTTTTTACAGGTTGAATAGTAACAAAATATATACGTAACTAGTTGTCCCGGTGAACTTCGTTCCACCCGTTCTGTTTGCATAGAAAAAATAAAGTATGGTTTTTCCCATTTTCCCTGCAATTTTCCCGGTTTTTTTCTTCATAAAAACCTTCCTCTAATAATAACTAACAAAACAAAAAAAATAATCATCCAAATCGGCTAGGTAGCACGGAAGTTATGCGATTACCAACACTTTTAACGATTCATTTTTATATTATAGATAATTAGTTTTAGGGCGATCTATTTTTCTTAAAGACAAGGAACCCTTATTTGGGTAAAGTTATGATTGAAATTAATACATACGTTCAAAGCTACGTAAAAGATAATATTATGTATTAAAAATAATAGTACCAGCTGTACGACGAATGGAATAAAACCAGTGTTTTAACTTTAAAAATTTTCGTACTGATACATGAGATTAAAGACAATTTAAATAATTTGATTAGGCTAGGGTAAACGTATTTTTATATTTTTATGTGCAGAATAAATAGTTAATTAACACGAATCAGCGTTTATTTGTGCTTACATTTAGGATAAATAGGTGGTCAAATTAAGTGTAAAATTCAAAATATTGGAAAGTAGTAGAGTGTTGTGTAAAAATCTGTATCTAGTTTTTCCTCTACGATGTCAGTTTCTGATAATGTTGTATTGCAGTCTGGAAGGAATGGTAGACAGTTGATTAGCCTATTCTAATCCTACTAATATTATAAATACGAAAATTTGTAACAATGAATGGATGTTTGTTATACTTTCACGCAAAAACTAGTGAACTGATTTAGATGAATCTTTATAGGAATATAGTTTATACATCAAAATAATACATAGGCATAAAGATACACTTTAGCACGCGAACAACATAATATTCCACCACAGTAAAACCTAATTGACAACTTGTCTGTAGACCTCGTCCGATATTATCACTAGTGCCACCCAGGATTTGCTACCTTGTACCTTAATTACCACTTAAGTATCTTAACGCCCGCAACCCTGCACAGATATGCAGAGGTACTACCAGAGCACCCACGGTTACCATTACAATTTTATTATGAAAGTCGAAAAAACGAAAGAAAATTACACTAAATGGAGCTTAAATAATCAACTTGAACATTTCGGTTCAGCCTGTATATAAAAATACAAGTATCCAAGTCATAAATCTATGGGAGGTCCACTAATTATTAATTATTGTGATTTTTCTAGGTTTATGACATTTGTAAATTATCGAAATGTATTATTTTATTGAGGCTGATTCGCCTTTTGATTGTTTTTTATTAGTTTCATGAGAGCTTAGTGGTCCAACGGGTCTTATGTATAGTTTTATTGGCTAAATTGTTATAAATATATTTTTGATACAGTCACTAACTTTAGTATGATATGTAAGAGAGAGCCATTAGCTTATCTGAGCCCTTACCATGAGTTTACGTCTTGTCAAGTTTACTATACCCGCAACCGTCGCTGTAAATTATTTGTATGAAAACTTAAAACAGCGCCTCTACCGTTAACTAAGAGAAACACATTTTAGACCAAAAATGTCACAGATTTCGACAGGTAGCTTACTTTAATCTATATCAACTCATGGTAGTGGCTCTGTTCAGTAGTCAAAATCAGGACTAATCTACTATTTGGTGCAACATCATTCCGTTGTCAGTTCAAATGTGTGAGTACCGAAAATAAAATTCCCACTACAACATTGACATTGCATGACCTAATCGCTGGGGTATTATACGAGGGTGGTGTCAGCAGTCTCTGAAACCGTGTTTGTATGAAAAGGGTAGTGAATGTGGAAGAGGCCTGATAGGACTGACTCGACACTCTCTGCCTCCCCGTAAGGGACATGGCGTCAAAATATATATGTATTGCTCGTGCATAGAACCCGGGACCTTAAGAAGTCAAGTCCGACGCCGGCTAGACCACAGAGGCGATAACTTAACTATAAATAGAGTATTAAATATTTTTTAACGGCGTTCAAAAAAACGAGAAGGTTTTCAATTTGGCCGGTATATTTTTTTATGTATATACATCAATTCCTCCGTGGTTTCTGAACCGATTTGTGTAATTCTTTTTTTTTGTTTGATGCGGAAAAGTTTCGGATTGGTATCATAGAAAATTGTTTTCAGATAGGCCCATTAGTTTTCATTTTACGAGCATTTTTTACCTATTTTCACCTATCCTGATGTTTATCTATATTAGGGGTGGGCAAATTCTTTTGACCGCGGGTCGTTAAGTTAAAAAAAAATCCATTCGCGGGCCAGTAAATTATAATTAATCTTGAGGCGGGCCGGTTTATTAAAACATCTAAAAATAGCAGTAAATATTACGATTGTAAAACGTTGTATAAAGATAACAATATAAGGTATTTCTTTTATTTTACAATCCTTTATTAAAATAAAATCTATTTATGAAGTCTTAACATATGAAATACGCAATATACATGTTTGAAGTATCGATTCAGTTAGTAGATCTTAATTGTTCAAATTTCAATAGTCTTTTAACATTTCGACCATTAATTTGTTTTAAGGAAGTTCATATTTTTTCTAAAACAAACCCTCGGCGGGCCGGATTAAAACCTCTCAAGGGCCGTATCCGGCCCGAGGGCCGTAATTTGCCCACCACTGATCTATACTAATAATTTCATCAACGAGAGACTCGATTTAAACCTTACCTGAATAATAAAACGTACAAAAATAATTATTTCGAGTCGACAACATGTATCTCTAAAATTCGGATTGTCGAGTATTTAGTTATTATTTAGAGTACTGTGATTCGTCTCTCAACACATTTAGAATTTACTAAATGTGTTGAGAGACGAATCACAGTCGCCATCTTGGGTAGTTAATAAACGTACCGTTTTATACCTACTATCTAGCTCTTAGTTACGCCTCGCCTTTAACAAATCCCTTGCGTCGCGCCATAAAAGTACTGTGAACTATAATTATTATTTAGAGTACGTTCGTCTCTCAACACATTTAGAATTTACTAAATGTGTTGAGAGACGAATCACAGTCGACATCTTGGGTAGTTAATAAACGTACCGTTTTATACCTACTATCTAGCTCTTAGTTACGCCTCGCCTTTAACAAATCCCTTGCGTCGCGCCATAAAAGTACTGTGAACTATAATTATTATTTAGAGTACTGTGATTCGTCTCTCAACACATTTAGAATTTACTAAATGTGTTGAGAGACGAATCACAGTCGCCATCTTGGGTAGTTAATAAACGTTCCGTTTTATACCTACTATCTAGCTCTTAGATACGCCTCGCCTTTAACAAATCCCTTGCGTCGCGCCATAAATGTACTGTGAACTATAACTAGTAGTAGTAGTAGTAGTAATGGTTAAAGTTTTAACCCTGATGATGCTGTATAAGCGAAACCGGTAGGCTATTTACAAAATAATAAATTATAAGTGATACGTAAAACAGTACAAGTGTATTATTATTTAAAAATATACATATTTTTCTTCAGTCATTGACGTTTCGCGACGTGATCACAATGTTGACAGCTGAAGTATTTTCTCCTGCTGAAGCTGAAGGAAGTTTGGTATCAGACAAATTCTCCACTTGTTACTATTAAAATAAATCATATCAGCAATGAATTAAAAAGTATTAAATAAAAATAACTACGTTAAGAAAAACCAATTTCAAAACTAAAAAGTAAAAAATAATAAAGATTGAATATTAAGTATATTAGTATATAGTATTTATATGTGCCATTTACTAATAAGTTTGAAGTCGATGCCAAGCCTTAAACTAATAATTATATTTGAAGTAAGTATTAAATTGGCTTGGCACCAACTTTGAACTTATTAGTAAATGGCACATATAAATAATAGGTGCTTAGTATATACTTAATCTTCAATCTTTATCATTATTATTTTAATTTGTTATTTCACTAGTTGCGTAACTTATTTAAATTATATTAATTTATGTTTAAAATTCTCGTGACACGCATATTTATTTATGTTATGCTGTTCATAATTTTAAGTAAGAAAGTATCCTCACGCCCATATCCCCGAAAAGGTAGGCAGAGGCACGACCAGGGAACCCACGACTTGCCGAAGACACTAAGTTCCACTATGTGATAGCTTGCAAGCCTGTCACCAACCGGACACACAGCCGATCCCGAGCAACATTTTTTTAATAGAAAATTGGAAAAACACATTTTCCTTTTGTTACTCGAACAAAAAGAAAAGAATAACTCGAACAAAAAGAAGAAGGAATCGAACCCGGGACCTCTTGAAGTCAAGTACGACACCTGAACCACTAGACCACAGAGGCGACCACAATTTTACATACAAATATACGATTTATATTTTCTTTTATAATAACTAGCTGTTCCCGCGAACTTCGTTCCGCCCGTTCAGTTTGTATGGGAAAAATTAAAATGTTGTTTTACCCAGTTTCCTCACAATCGAACAGCATAAAAAGTATCCTATGTCCTACTCCCGGTTCTAAGCTACATCCTCACCAAGTTTCAGCCTAATCAGTTAAGCCATTCTTGAGTTATAAATAGTGTAACTAACACCACTGTCTTATATATATATATATATAGATTGAAACTTTAATTGATTTAATGAGAAGGATTTTTTTTATAAATATAACTGTATCTATAGCCCGGATCTTTAGCTATATGTACACTATCTTGAGTAAACAATTAAGCATAACTAAAAAGTGTTTTTTTAGTCAGAACATGATGAATCTGATATGGGAGCACCACTAACTCATGACCTATCTTTCTAGAAAAACCTTAAAAATCGGTTGGTTAACATACAGTAGAATTGAAACCTCCTTTTTTTGTAGTAGGCTAAAAGTGAGGTACATATAAGGGATTGGCTCAGATTCTACTCAGCGGACCTACACCATCTAGGGGAAAACATTTTTCTTGTCTTTAAGATGTTGAAGTCTATAATTATTAAAAAAATAGAAGCGAATCTAATTCAAGTCTTGAAAAGGAAGTAAGAACTTCCACGCTGTCTTCAAATAAATATACATTTATGCGTGAGCGGTTTTTTGACATGTTTATTTGCATAGAGATGCAGGTAATTTCTGGTCATAATCTCTCCAAAATGACTATCATGCTAATGGCATGAGACCAAAATTTTACCCATATTTATTAGACATAACGTTCTATAAATTTGTCAACTACAACACAAGAAATCTCCATGGCGAATACAAGTGTACATTTGAATTCAACAAAGTCAAAGCGATATCTATTTGTAACTAGATAATCTTAATAAAATTTATATTTCTTTTACGAAAACAAATCTTAGTGCAATATGATACAGTTTTAAATTCTGTACCACGAAGCTAATATGTCTAGTAGCGATACACTATCGATGTAAAACCGTGTGCACACGCGTTTAGTTCAGGGTTGCCATCAGAACGAATTGTTTGTATACCATTTGGTAAGTAATATTAAAAAAAAAACAATTTTATAATAAACCAAAATTGTATGAGAAATAACGTGCTGCATATTCCATATTATTTATTGTCAAATAAAAAAAAATACATTTCTCAGTATTTTTTGTCAGATTTAGTTTCTACAAATTTTAAAGAATGCTCAGATATTATGTCCGATGTCAGTAGTTGAAAAATCACCTCAGCTTTTACGTGACACATCTTAAAATATAATTTACGACTGAATTTTCACTTTTCCATTGAGAAACAAAAGACGAAAGGTACAGATAGGATATAAAAGATCATACTACATGTTTACACTTGTTTACGTGTGTAACCTTAGTGACGCGACATTGAATAAATACATATCTAAAACATTCGAAAATATCTCTGTTTTAACTAAATTTGATGAAATGTAACTTGGATTTGAAGTCATATTGTTTATTAAAAACCGAATCAAAATGAATTCAAATGTTTTCCAGTACTTAATGTGGTAGTTAAAATAAAAGCCAGCAATTTTTTAGTCGATTCCAAAAAAGTGGAGGGGTGTTTAGTTAGTTTGTTACGAGATTACTCCGACCATTATAAATTGATTTTGATGATTTTTGGAAAGATCGGACATAACAGATGCTTTTGAGTTACATTTGAACGTAAATTATTTGGGTATATGTTTAGGTAACGTCATTTAGAGTAGAAGTAATTTTTTCGCAGTTTTACTGTGTTATTTTTTTGTGTTTAAACCGGGTCGGGCAGAAAAAAGAAAATTTGGGTTTTCCAACTATGTAATAAAAAAATGTTGCTTGGTATTGGATATGTGCCCGGTTGGCTATAGGCTTGCCACCTATCACATTGTGGGACTTAGTGTCTTCGGCTAGTCGTGGGTGCCCTGGTTGTGCCTCTGCCAACCTCTTCGGGGAT
Organism: Calephelis nemesis; assembly: GCA_002245505.1. Lineage (NCBI taxonomy): Eukaryota > Metazoa > Arthropoda > Insecta > Lepidoptera > Riodinidae > Calephelis > Calephelis nemesis. The sequence continues at coordinate 27,661 of NJDD01007600.1, read as the reverse complement.
CTGGGCGTGAAGATACTTTAGAACAGTCTTAACCCATTTCTATTTTCATTGCATACATGTGTATTTGACAGCCCTGGTTCCCTATGTTATTTACGATAATAGTCCAGTTGGCGCCCGTTTCGAATGATATCAAACGGATTATAGGAGTATTTCATTTGGAAATTGATTTTGGACGCGGTTTGAGCATTTGGTGACTATTATGTGTCAGTGGAAGTTAATCTCATTCCCAGGTTAAAATACGACTGGCTATTGACGGCAATATGATGCTTATAAAGTGAAGCGCCCCCCAATATTGAGACTGATGTTACATTAATACCTAACATATTTAACCGATTCCTATAAGGAGGTCGTCAACTCGACTAATTTTTTGTATGTCTGTTGAGCGAGTATTTATATAAATTTTGATGCTTCTTTTTTTGGAAAGGTAGGACATGATTCCGAGATTATATGTACCTTGACGACATTGACTGTCTCGTTGGTCGAGTGGCTAGCGTACACGCCCAACTACGCCCACCAACCGCTACGCTTGGGTTCGATTCTCGACGGGGGCGGGCATTTGTGTGATAAATAAGTCATAATTGTTTAACTTTTAATCATTAATTTTAAATAATGTTTAAAAAATGTGTATTCATAAACGCTCTTTAGAGTTAATCATTTGTTTAAATATACTCTTAAATAGCTGTCGCTTTAAACAGCCTCGAACCCTTGTAAACTTTAATCAACAAGATGGCTGACTAAATTTTACAACAGCTGATTTTATTGCGATGACAAAATGCTAATAATAGCCATAAATGATATTTGGGTATTAAAAAATCTATAATACACGCATTGAAATATTATAATTTCGTTGAAGTTTGGACGAATTTGAACTGAATAATTTGTTGGATTTTTAACAATTACTGCTCTTAAATTGTACTAAATTTTGATCGCGGCTTTGTTTGGGTATTAAAGTTCTGTAAGGAAGAAATATGCCTAAAAATGGTATATGTGCATATAATTGTTCTGGCTTCCTTTGAAAAATATCTGCAATTGAAGATATCCCATAAATTAGTCTATTGTTTTGAAATAACTCCTTGTGGGTATTGATAATCGCGTATTTCTTTGAGTCATCCAGTAAAAATTGGGCATAGATAGATAGACCTGCGATTAATCAATTTTACTGAGTTTTGGTATTTTCAATGATCCGCTTGCCAAAACTCATCTCGATGGTTAACTTCAAAGTTGACGGATTAAAATACAAATTTTATCCCCATGTTTTACCTCTGTTTAAGATAAAATTTCCAAATGTCCTTTCTTAGTGAATGCTTACGCTGTTATAGCTATGTGTACCTATGCTAAATTTTAGTTCGATTTAGTTCAATTTTAGTTTCGTCTAGTAGTTTTGAGCAATGTGTTGATGATCAGTCAGTTACTTTTACCTTTAAAACATTTACACATCTTAGGATCTAAAAAGCTTTTTTAGAAGATAAAATTAAGAATCGAAAAGTTCTTTGTGTTATAATCTCATAGTTGTTTGCCCGCAATTTCGTCAAGGTGGAACAGATATTTTCATACTTCCGTCTTTAAATCTTTTAGGGGTGGTTTTTGAAAAAAATATCCCATGTTTTAAATTGGACCTTTAGCTATAGGCATATCAAATTTCGTCAAAATCACTTCAGTGGTTTAGCCATCAAAGAGCATCAGACAGACAGACAGAGGGACAGATTTTCGCATTAACAATATTATATGTATATAAGCAAGGATTACAAGAAAGCAAATAAGAAGTTTTGTTCTGGCTGATAAGATACACACGCCACATATAGACACCCAAAAGTTTATGATGCGTTGCTAGCTTGAAGTTTCGACCTTTCCTAAGTCAATTTACCTTGTAATAATTTCACATTACCTTTCTTACTTAGAAGAACAAGAATCAATATTTTGGTGATAGGAAATGGCCGATCCAGTCATTCCGATCTCATAGTATGGTTTAGATGTTTTTTGAGAGAGCATTTTATCTTAAAATGATAGTGCTCATCACTATCTTAGCAATAAGAAAAGATCGATTAACTAGATACCACATTAGACGGCGTGGGAATAGTAGATCCACAATATATCCAATCTGACCTCTGAGCACCGCGGTCCGCCCACATGCACTATCCATCCTTGAAACACCATCCACTAAGAAAATCTATTTTTCCTTCCGCATATACTTCACTCGGTTCATGAGAACCTTTTTTAATATCTAAAATCTAAACCTACAATATAGAGCTTTATTTAAAAATGTTATACGTCTGTAAAGCTAAATTAAAATAACTATATATTAATACGTGAAGCAGAAACTTTGGACCCCTTTTTACGAAACTTGAGCGGACGCAGACGCATAAAATTTGGCATACTTATAGTTTATGTGTAGAAGTGCAGAACGCTCATATTTTGTAATAGTAACGCTTATAAAGTACATTAAATCAATAAATAAAACATTACCCACCCTACCATGCATTTGACGCACACAAACAAATATATTGATGATAGCGATACAAAATCACAGATGGCGCACAAACCATTCATAGAGTTTAGTAGTTGCTCCTTAGAAATGAAGAAGGCGTTCTTATCAATAAGATTTAAAAATGTATTATGGTAGAATTTCGTTCAAGGAGTCAGAGAACTCACAAATATGCTGCATTCTATGCAATGTTACATAGGTTATTGTCGTTACCTTTAAATGACCAAGATTTTAAATCTGAACTTCGAACCATTAAAGCTGTAGCCAGTAATAATGGCTACGATCATAAACTCATTGATTTGTTATTGAAGAGAAAAGAAAAGAAACAAGTATATCGTTTTATATATCCAGGTATCATTCAAAAGACCTCTAGTGATAATAAAAGGTATGCCAGACTGCCTTTTCTGGGTAAGATATCCTATAAATCAGCCAGGATGATCAAAGATTGTCAACCGGTATTTTACACGTCTGGATCTTTAAAACACCTTCTCTTCAATAACAAAACTAGGACATCAAAAATGTTGCGTAGTGGTGTCTATAGGTTGAAATGTGAGGGATGTAAAGCAGAGTATATTGGACAGACTGGGAGGTCTTTTTCAGTACGATTAAAAGAACATATAAGAAATTGGCGTACTGGTAAAGGGGAGTCTACATTTGGCAAACATCTGAGGGACGAAGGTCATGCATTTAATCCTACAAAAAATTTTTCGATCCTACATTATTGTAATAAAGGTAGAAGGCTAAATGCTTTAGAAGCCTTAGAAATTAATAAAAGAAAAAACAATTCACAATTGTTAAATGACCAAATAGAATTGAACACATCCCCCCTATTAAATATTTTCTAATAATTTAATATAATCTAATAAGTAATATAATTTTTGTCATAAATTCATTTAATAACGTTTCAGTTGTATTATTATTATTATTATTACTTTATTGACTGCTTACTGCTTATTTTGTATTGACATATCCTTTAATATTTATTTTAATGTATTTTCATGTTGGATATTTTTCCTATGTAATTATATAATTTTAATTTAAATAATTTTACTTTTAATAATTAATTACTTATTTTTTATTTTTTTGGTCTGACATTTACATTTAATTTAATATTACTTTTTTAATTTTGACATGGACATTTATTATTTTTTCTTTTATTTTTCTTTTATTCAACTGACTTAATCATAAATAATTAAGTTTTACATATGTATAAATAGCGAATTAAATTTAGTAATTAATTAATGAAATTGAGGTAATTAACATGTTATTTATTATTGTTTTCTCAAATTGGATTAATTTCGTGATTCAGTGGGGAAAAAATCAATAGCTTGCAACCCTATTGTATAACGCATTTAAGTTTTTTTGTATCTACCCACTATTAAAATAATTTAGATTTATTATTCAAAAATATTGTTCAGTAATTTAAGTTCTAGCCCTGATGATGCTTTAAAAAGCGAAACCGGTAGGCTATTCATAAAATAATAAAATATAAGTGATACGTAAAACAGTACAAGTGTTTCTTCATTTAAAAAAGTTTTACCAAGCGCCGACGACGGACAATATCAAATATGTTATCTATAGCTAACTTCATCATGTCGGTTTTTCGTGACGGTATGCGCGCGCATCGTAAAAATTTACCCTCATCATTTTTCCTAACGCGCCAAAAGAAGTATAACTTCAAAAAAAAAACCAAAATCGTATTGCGATATCTTCCTAATTTTTCGAGTCTGCAATAAATCAGTATCAACATCTTATAAAATGAAACTATTTTTTAAGGAACTACCTCAAGAACCTCTATGGACCTACAGAATAGGAATAGTGGCGTAGTAATTTTTGTTCCTAGTATTGTGAGAGAAGTGCGATTTACAGTTTATGTAAACTTTAAATTCTTTTAAATTTTTAGTCAAGATAAGTAAATTAAAAAAAATATTAGAAAGCACATATTAGTGATAACATTTATCCTAGCTGTGCAACTACTTTGTTTCAATTTTAGGTAGTTGTTATGTTTTAATACGTAGGTACATTAATTACATTTTTAATAAGTTTAATGCTCTTTATGCACTACGAGTATATGACTACAATTTTTCAAGTTCTACTAGTCGTAAATTATCGACATATACATATATACCTATTTAACAGTTTTTGAATTGTATATAATACAAAGTTTTCTCATTCATTCAATCCAATCGAGAATTTTTTATCTTTTAAATTTATTTAACAAAATGGAGATTAAACATACGCCTTGACATTTCATGGTAAAACGCCTAAACATAATATTATGTAAAGTTATATTGATTGCGGTTTTAACTGGTACCCATCCTAACAGCGCGGGTCCTAACGGTCATTCACAGGTTTTATTAGTACTAAACAAATGTGACCGGGTCAACTGACCTATATCATTAGCACTGGACAGATTTACTGCAACAGAGGACAGTAAATTTTAATACCAATATAGTTTCCATCGTTTTAATTATTTTGATCTGTATACTCTTAGTATTAGGTGTTAGAAACTTGTGAATCGTAAACTCCTAGCTAAAGAGCCACTAGACGAAAATATTTTGTCTGGGACTAGTTCACGCTGAACTATGACTTATTTCATAAAAGAAAGTAAATTTAAAAGTAATCTAATATCTATTTTCCATAGAAGGATATACTGGAATAGTAGGTATTATCGATGATTGACCGATGTCTGTTTTTTAAGTACATTCTTTTCTAAGTCTCAAAAAACTCGAGCGCCAGTAATACGGAAAATTCAAACTTAGGTATTTATATAAGAATATACCAACTACTCGATGTGAAGATTTATAGTCGGATAGCGACAGAGTCCTAGCACCACCTAAAACGTATTAGGTACCCGGTACGACATCGGCTGTTTTGATTTTGAAAAGCCTCTGTAAGAAAAGTAAAAAAAAATGTTTAAGTAATCGTTATGTAATAATGCCCAGCATTTGTCATTTCTATAAATAGAAAAGGGCCAGTCTGCAATGGAAGCACAAATTTTAAAATCTGTAAGAAAAATAATATACTTAACAGAATCATTACAAATAGTGATATGTGAATATATGAAAATGAATCTCTCCTTGCATCACGACTGAAGGGATAAAAAAATTATTTGGCTGGATGTGCTTGGGGTCTTTGGGCTTCTGGTAAGTCCAATTAATTCATTCCGCACTGTCTTTTATGTTTTGACGCGGTATTATATTTTTTTTTGGTGAAAAATTGTAAATTAAATAATTTTGTTTGTATTTACAAATAAACTAGGCAAATTGAAAAGGGGAATAAAGAGAAAGGAAGACCACTAAAAATGGGTTGATTATCTTATGTGATTAGCAAAAGGGTGAGGAAAATTGGATATAAATTAAAATGGCTTTTACACTTGAAAGGGGTTCTCATTAAAGTAATCATAATATAATAGTGAAAAAATAACAATTCAATAGAAAATACATTATGTGAACACATTAGTGAGTAATGCCATTTAAAATTAAATTTCATACTAATTTTTGTAATGGAAACGTTTACCGTGTTGTGAATTTTTTTTGTGATAATGGAAGGCAAACAAGCACACGGATTTCCTGATGGTAAGAAATTCACGTCGCCTAGAAACACCAAAGGTGGTAATGGTGCGTTGCCAACATGAGGTCGGGATGTTAGACCTCGAGCAAAAGTAAGTTTACCGGCAACCTTACCCTCCAAACCAGAACACGACAACGGAAAACATTGGACGTTATGGCGGCAGGAATACTTAAGACGGTGGTACCAATCCGGGCGAGTCGCTGCGAAACTCTACCACCTATATCCTAGTAGGATGTCACGGTGTTAGAGACGATAAGCCTATGCTCGCCTTTTACAAGCTGCCTGGCAGGAAGGCAGATGGTAAGATGCCTGGCAGATGCAAAGGAGCCCGGACCAACACGGGGAAGAATGAGGATGAATTGAGATCTTACTAAAATACTTATGCATTTGTTGTTTCTCAGTCCCAGCCTGATAGTTTAGTGGAAAACCGAACTTTTAGCTGTTACAGACGAGTTGGTGGTCGCTATCTCTTTGCCTAGGTCACGTACCACCCAAGACGAATCTGCTCAATAAATGCGGGAAATTTATGACGGAAAACTGGCGAGTTGTTGGTTTAATGAGCATTGAGAAATTATAGCACAATTATGAAACATGCTTAAACTTGTAACTGTTATTGAAGGCTCAAAGCAGTATTGTCGCCCGCGGTCATTAGGGTGAGTCCTGCGATCACGCGGACTGAGGATACAAGTTGACTATAAAATAACTTAAAATTAAAAAAAAAACTTTTCTTATTCTTTTATGGCTTTTACAACTACCGTGCGTAGTTTGATTTCGCCAATGTCTACGTGTTGGATAAAGCAAACAAAAAACTTTACAAATTAATATTGCAATAGAAATTAGATTTACGCGCCAAATGACATTGTCATGTTCATGCAACGCACTAGTGTGGGGACACAGTTGAGTGATGCACCGAAAACATAACCGAATAATAGCGTTATTTAAAACTTTACTAAATCCTGCTCGCGATACGCATTTCTTGTTACGTTATTATAAAACATGACACACGTTAACGTTTTGTAGAATTCGTTGCGCCTTTCGAATAATCGATCGACGTTCAACCTTAAATGTAGTATCTTCACGCCCATATCCCCGAAGAGGTAGGCAGAGGCACAACCAGGGCACCCACGACTAGCCGAAGATACTAAGTCCCATAATGTGATAGGTGTCCCCTAAATCCCCCTTAAGTGTAATGTTTTAAATGTCATGTTCGTTAAATATGTTGACTTCGTAGGCTTAGGAATGAATAAAAATCAAGCAAAAGCAATACTATACAAAGTAACAGTTAGACGATAGGCAACAGTCACCTAACTGTGTAACTGTGTAGTATAGGTAATATAGTTATGTAATCTAAAAGCAATAAATTGAATAAATAAGAAATATACGAGGATATCTCGAATTAGTTAACGGTAGGTATTTCAGCTAGCTAGCTAGCATACTTTAAAACGTAAAAAAATATTAAAAGTAACAAATGAAAAACAGAAATCAAAAATATAAATTAAAAACATAGTAAACGCCTCCATCTGTTCGCCGTACCTTTTACGTAATATTAAAAGTGCTAGAATTAGCGCGAATAAGTCTTCGCGCGCTAAGCGTGTTTTTACTCTGATTCGAATGTGCAAAAACTTAAGGCCCCATACTTAGTCAGCCAGAAGAGCCAATCACCGCACTCCCTAGTTCCATGATTACTATGAAATATTGCGCTCTAAAGTAAACGTCTTTAGCGACAAATCACTACTTTTGACACTATAAAAGTAATTTAAAAAAAGTATAAAAACTGAAACACTTATCTTTTAGGTTTAGTACTTATCTATGTTTATGTTAAATCTGGTGTCGATGTTTTCATAATTGAAGTAGACAGTTTGGTTTTGCTTTCAAAAAAAGGTTAAATTTTTGATTTCTTTCTATCGAACAAAGTGAAATGAATCGTGTTTTGGAAACACTAGTCTTATAAAGCATATTCATATTAATCTTGTGTATTTTTGTCACCAAGATCCATGATTGCTTTGTACAAAAAAAAAATATACTGCTGACGTATTTTAGCGTATATGGACCCTTATTGCTGGAAGTCAACAGAATCTATTAAGCGAAATAGTCGATTAACGTTAGATCTAGGCAACATTTTACTGACTATATTTTGATATGGGGATCTGATTTACGATCAGTCTTTGAATCCTCTATAGTTATGGGCTCTAAATATGATATAAAATTTCTATTCACGTTATACAATCTCTACATTGTAGGTGCAGTTAATCTTTTTAATGGTGTACTAATACTGTGTCGTTAAAAGAGATCACTTCCCGATAGAAATCGGCATAAGGGAAGCGTAAGATGAGTTTGATGATCAAAAGCTTATGAGATTTTAATGATTGGCAATTTTTGTTGAGTGTTTAAAGTTTCAATATTATTGTTTCTAATTTCGGTCTTAATTAATAATTTACGGTATTAATCAAGCTTTTCAAAGTTTATAGGCAATGATATGGTGATTTTGGTACTTTGGTGTTGTAATGTTTATATTTTTTGTGTAAGTTTACCGGCTACCATAGCCTGTAAATAGGAACTTTATAATCGCGAGCCATAAAATTATGATGACGTGAATGGGTACCGGATAAAATATTGTAGGAATCTCCCCACCCGTGAGCTTTAAACTGCAAACTTAAGATTTTGATAAAGGCGGGATATTTAAAATTGGAGAATGTACGTGTAATTTACGTAATAGGGTCTATTAAATAATATATATTTTCGGAGGAAATGTCGGTTTAGTATACAAAAAAGTATCTTCACGAATTAAATTAAATTCTTATTCCCGAAGAGATACGCACGGCATTTACGACTAGCCAAAGACACTAAGCCCACAATGTGATAGGTGCCAAGCCTATCGCCAACCGGGCACATATCCAATCACGAGCAACGTTCCATTTATTACAAAATTGAAAATACAGATTTTCTATTTTTTTACGCTGCTCCACCCGGGGATCGAACCCAGGACCTAAAGAAGTCGAGTCCGACGCCGGACTGCTAGACCACGGTGGCGTTTAATTTTATAAATATGTACATTTTCTATTTCCCACAAAACTATATAGTACAGGAGAGGGGTGTAATCACGTGTAATGTTACTACAGGGGGCTAGAGTTAAATCAACTTTAAAAACATTATACGTAATTTTTTAAGTGGCCCGAAATCAGACAGACTATGGTACTCAAGTTTTCAAGCAATATTACTAACGGTTTATGGGATCGGCACATCCCTACGCCAACAAAAATTAGTGTGTGTAATTTATAACTAGCTAATTCAATTATAAGATGAATGTAAAATGTAATAAAAGGCATTGAGAGGTCCCTTTTCACCCGGCCTGTGGTGCCCTTAGGGCTACAGTTACAGTAATAAACTGATTTGTCAGACTAAGAAACTATTGCCATGCAATATGCTTTCAATATATGTCAGAATATTAGATATCCACTGTTTTAACTAGTGTTGTCACTTAGTTACAATTTATTGAAAAAAATGTAACATTGTTGAATATTTAGCGGATAAGAATTCTTAAGATTAATTGCTATTATGCCAATCTCTTTTGCTTTTAACGTATTGCTATTTTCTTTGTAGTATTTTAATATAAGGACAAAAAGACAAGCTTGCTCAGTTCTTAGTACCTGATTTTCTTAGTGTGTGGCGGCGATATGATCCCATAGATTTTAGCATTACACAGACTCGTCACAAGTACCTCTTGTATGGTTCACAATCCTCATGAAATAAACTACCTTCTATTTAATTCTAATAGAATAAAAAAACTGAATTGCATTTTATTTATTTATTTAAAATATTAAGTTATTAACATTAAGTTGTTTTATAACAATAAATGCCTTTTTTCTGACGACACTATTGTATTCAAATATTTATGTCCAAATAAAAATATGAATGAATAAATATCTCTAGGACAAGCAACACAAATTGAATCTAATCCCAAAGTAAGCAAAATTTTTTGCTTGTATTACGGGTGCTAGTCAATGATTCAATTTTATAGAAATACATAGGTTTATACCAGAATAAATGTAATAGACACATACATGCAAATACAAATTTCTGCACCCGTCGGGAATCGAACCCAAGCTTCGCAGTTGGTCGGTGGAGTTAAGCGTGTTCGCTAACCCCTTGACCAACGAGGTGGTGATATACTAAATTTATCATAAAATAGGTTTCATTCGTCGGACTTGATTTCTTGAGGTCCTGGGTTCGATCTACAGGTCGGAAAAATAGAAACAATTTATTTTCAATTTTCTAATAACGTTGCCCGGGATTGGATATGTGTCCGGTCGGCGAAAAGCTTGCCACTTATCACATCGTGGGGCTTAGTGTCTTCGGCTAGTCGTGAGTGCCTTCGTTCTCCCTCTGCCTACCTCTTTGAGAATATGGGCGTGAAGAAACTACTTTATCCTCTTATCAGCTCGGTGTAGGTCAAACTAGCTTCAAATCTTATCTCACGAGGTCATACATGTATTTATTGTATTAATATCATGTTTACAGAAACAACTTCGCAAACAATGCATTATTTTATGATAAATTTGCTTAGCATTAAGAAGATTATAGTAAGTTACCCTTAAAAAATAAAAATGTGCTGTCGCGAACTTTTTTAGAACTTTTAAAGGGGAATAATTCTGTCATACATGATTATATATAAAAGAAGTATTACGATATCGATGTAACACAATGTTTGATATGATAAATTTAAAAAATGTACATACTCCCATAATTTACGCACAAAAGTAAAATATGAACAAATCAAAAGTGATTTTTTAACAAAAAAACGCAATCGAATAATTTAATTTCTTACAGCCACAAGACATAAATCACGGTACAGAAATTTTATTCAAGTAGATGTATATATTACAAAGTACGGATTATATACGGGGACTCAAATAAAAGCTGGTGTAAAGTAAATTGCTCATCTCTACTGGTACGCGAAGACACTGAGCAATAACATCCTCAGCCGACCGCGTATATTTAACACCACTTAACCATATCACTGTCTTTGTACAAATGAATATACTGCATATTTCAGTTGCATAAGGTTCAAGGGTTACGCAAAATCGACTTTGCTTTCCTCTAAACATATTTCATATCTAGAATTAAGGATTAGTAACCCTATTGTATTGATTTAGAGTTTAAACTGCGCAGATTCTTATAATAGCAATGAGCCTCGAACTGAAGTCCTCTGCGGGAATCGCACAGGTTGATTTATTCGTACAAATGCGTCTTGGTATTAATTCACTCGCTATTTGTCATTGGATGTGAGAAAGTGGTATATTGTTCGTCTTCAGCGGGAAATAATAATGATAATATGTATTATTCTACGTCCAAACCACCCAGAACGTTATTTATACGCTCATGAACACGACATTGAGGTTTATGAAACTGGTCTCTCTTTATTGAGTAACTTGCTTATGGAGTGGTTGGATTATAAGATAATTGTTTAATGATATGCAGTGCTGCATAATACAACAACCCTTGGGGGCAGCTCCCAATACACGTCGACAGATTTGCTACAAGCATATTACAAATATGTAACAGCATGGAAACTAAGTCTGTTGTCCAAATACCTACACCTGCCAACACTCCATTGAAACACTAGGGTTGTCATGTTATTTTTTTATTAATCATCAAAATCAATCAAGGGTAAGGAATGTGAAGGAAGCCAGACAGGTTTGTCAGGATCGTGAAGTTAGACACTCGAAACTCTCTGTATACCCCATAAGGAAATTGGCGTGTAGATATTTATATATATATCTTATACCTTTAAATGAGCAATTCTTGTATATATATAATTGGAATCTCGGAATCGGCTCCAACGATTTTCATGAAATTTAG
>NJDD01007600.1:0-14785 GCA_002245505.1 Calephelis nemesis | reverse complement strand
TTGACTTCACATCTTGACACGACACTCGCTACTAAAGTACCACGAAAACCGCTTAGGGGCTTTGTCAATGCGCACGTTTGTGTGAGTGTCCACTTCCGGACGTTTTTAGGTAATTCCCACATCTATTTATATTGTGCTACAAGGCTTCCGAGTGGAGAGGATACGATAGATAGTACGAGTACAAGTCAATCATTCAATTATTATCATTCAAGAATGGCTTTGGTTCATTCATTTTTGATTTGGGTTATTCGTTACCAGGGCACCCACGACTAGCCGAAGATACTAAGTCCCATAATGTGATAGCTGGCAAGCCTATCGCCAACCGGGCACGTTTCCAATACCGACCAATATTTTTTTTTATTAGAAAATTGGAAAAATCTAATTTTCTTTTTGTTGGCCGACCCGGGACCCCGTGCAGTCAAGTCCAAGACCCGGACCGCTCGACCACAGAGGCGACTGTATTGAATAATACATGATAAAAGCTGAAGGTACTCGGTTGTTAATATATTATGTTAAAAGATGGATAAGTGATCCAAAATCAAATCAAACTGAAGTGTGGTAACAATCTTATTAACAGTTTGTATTGTAATGCTACTACTGTTGTTATTGTTATTATCGTGTATTACGAAAAACAACACTTACGAACAAAAAAAACTCGTTAGACTTATTTAGTACCTACCTACCTACCTATCTCACAATATTCTTTAACTATCAGAATATGTGCAAATGCCCGTTTATTCCCTTGTTGGTCCGGGCTCCATCGCAGAATAGACCATCTGCCTTCTTGTAAGGCAGCTCGTAAAAGGCGGGCGTAGTCTACCGTCACTAGCACCGTGACATCTGACTAGGTGGTAGAATTTTTCAGCAATTACGCGGATTGGTACCACACCGCCTTACCTACTTCTGCCGCCATAACGTCAGCGTTTGCCGTTGACGTTTTCCGGTTTAAAGGATAAGGTAGTCGGTAAATTTGGTTTTGCTTGAGGCCTAACATTCTGGCCTCAGTTTGGCAACGCACCATTACCACCTTTGGTGTCTCTAGGCGGCGTGAATTTCTTACCATCAGGAAATAGGTCTGCTTATTTGCCTTCCAATTTCATATAAAAAAAAAACAAAGCTAATTATCGAAATTCATCATGTTCGTCAAACTACGATATCAAATTGACTCTAATAAACAAAACTGTATTTTTGTAACCATATTTATCTCAAAAACAGAAGTAATAACTTCAGTTCTTCATAAATGGTCAAATACCCTGTTTTTTCTTATAATAGCCAAAAAAGACAATTTTAACATTTATTACAGTGAAAGTTACCGAAAGGTTAGATTAGAAGCGTTTGACAATCAAAATATCGAATATGGAAATTACCTATTATTATAATGTTATAAATTAGAGAATAAAACTTTGTGTTAGTAATAATTATTATGAAACGGTAAATGCTTAAAATGGACAGCAGCCATTTTGACACTAGTGGCGCCCTCTAAGCAATCGCTCTTAATTTGGATGTAATTGTATTCGTATCCATAAAAGATTGCTTTTAATTTCAGTGTATTTTTTTATTTAATACTATTTTAATTTAATGTTTAACAGTTGTTTACCTTTTTTTTCCTTTAGATTAAGTTTAAGTATGATTTGATAAAATCAAAATTTCGTACATAGAGGTGAAAACCTAAACCGATAAAATGTTCCTAAACTCTACTCAATATTATACTAGAATTGAACTGCATAGGTTGTGCGCAATATTATACTCAATATAATATTATTATTATTATATACTACTAGCAGACCCGGCAAATTTCGTATCGCTTAACATTAACAGTTCCTCACAGTTTGTATAGAAAAAAAGTATTGATTTTACCTGAAAATTTCCCAGTTTTTCTGTTCATGAGAACTCTTCCAGACCCAAAAAAAAAGAATTAGCAACATTGGTTTATCCATTCACGCGTAATGTGATAACCATAACAAATAGAGATTTATTTTTATAAATAAGTTAATACAATTTTTTTTTGCATATACTCCGCAAAAATATTCTGTCATATTTTGGTGTTAAAATATTTAAATATTGAATAGAATAAAAAATACGTATAAATTTAATTTAAATATAAAATATTTTTTACAATATAATTAAGTGCCCGTCGTACTCTTTTGAACTGCCACCGTTTCCAAACCTTTTTTTTAACGTGTGGAAATCCATCATGGATATCCGCCATTTTCGGGGGAAGTGGCGGGTTATGTGAGACTCCTACTCACTAAAACTACACGGTGTCCTCCCTTTCGCCAGGTAACGGGGCGGTGTGGACGCTTTGGAACACTTCCACTGCCCCGGCGGCGCTGAATCTGACGATCCCCTTCTGGCGGCCCCACTCAACAGGGACCGCATATTGTCTGAAGTGGTGCACAGAGAGACACACACTTCGGGGGTTCCAGTGGCGCCAGGCACCCCCGTACCTGCCGCAACCCCATCTCGACCGGGCGGGCAAGATGGAAAGCCCGCCCCTCCTCTGCGAGCCGTACTGCCGCTATATACGCCTGAGAGCGGTACTAAGGAGCGCCCTCTCTGGTCCGTATTGGTTTCACCGGGGCCCCGGCTCGACCCCAGTTACTCAGCCCCCCCGCCACGAAAAGGCTCGGACCCTCGGGGGGGGGGACCGTTTCCAAACCTAGTCTAACCTAGTAGGACGCAGAAGAAGAATGTTCCAATATTTTCCTTTTCAATCAATATTTTCATTGCAAAGAAATAACATATTTCTTATCCAATTACTTATCACGCAAGGGACTTGGCGTGAAGATATGCATGTATCCCATTATGTATATAGGTACGTTAGCACCTACGTGCATGGCTATAAAACATAAAAATATAAAACTTAACCTAAAAAAAGCTTACGTCTAATGTACCTAAAAATTACTTCAATTACTTCAGCTTTAATTAAATGATAAAATCCGCATCAAAATCAATCTAACGTTCGAAAGTTATGATGAATGACCCACATACACAGTTAAATTTATAACACCAGAAAGGTTGCTCAAAAAACTATTTAAATTTGGATCAATCGGACCACAGCAAGGAAAAAACATGTGTCTTGTATGTAATAGCAAATAAATAATACATTTTTGACAGATGTTTACGACATCTGACAAATGTCAAAAATCGTCTATCTCCAAATTATTTTAAAATCTCATTTTTTACAATTTTTTTTAAATACTAAATAAAGAAAGTTTAATAATGTCTATTACTTTGAACGAGCGTGGTAAGATGGAGAAATTTATTACCTCCATTCTATGACAGGGTTATCATTTCGTAGAACGAAAGTGTTAAGTGTGAAAAGGGGGCGTCATTTTATATTCCTACGTGAAAGTGGACAGCGAATGAACAGAGATTAAACATTGGAGTGATTATTAAAAATAATAATAAAGGAGTGTTCGGGAAAGCGTGTGGAGAGTCAAGAGGCTGATTCGACAGATTGCATACTGTTTCACGCGGAGAGTGCTCGAGATCTCGCTCGAGTAATAAGTGATTCCCATGCGACGATGACTGGACGACGAGTGTGGTGACCATATTTTAAGGTTTTCACTTTGGTTTTTTTGTGACATTGGTAGATATACTGTTGAATGAAGTGTGTGTTATCAATTATTTTTTTCTGTTTTACAGACTGAAGTATAACGTTTGCTTTTGCGATATTGTCCATAATTTCACGCTCGTTTCCACAAAATGGCAAGGAGAGGTACCACTACGACTAGCCGATGATAATAAATGCCATGGTGTGATAAGTGATAAACCTATCGGCAGTAATACACACAATCAATTTAGGGCAACAATGTTTTTACCCCGACCTGGAATCGAAGTCGGGACGCTAAAAAGTCAATTGCCCCTAGTCCCATAGACTAAAGAGGCGTTGTGTATGAAGTACTTAATATATAATTTGTTATTAGGAAAACAAATAAAATATTATTATTAATTTGTATTTTCATACTAATTTTTAATTAGTGAGAAAAGAAACATTGTTTGAATATAAAAGGTACTATATAACAACATTGAAAATAATGAACTACGTGTGAATAGACTACATAGAAGTTCATATCACACGTCGATATTTCACTTATTTAAAACTAGCAGTTTCACGCAGCTTCGCCTGCGTAACTTGGCTTCTACTATACCGATTTGGATGAAACAAAGCCTATGTCACTCGCGGATAATGTAGCTTCCGAATGGTGAAAAAATTTTTAAAATCAGTCGAGTAGTTTTTGAGCCTATTCATTACAACCAAACAAACAAACAAAGTTTTCCTCTTTATAATATTATTATTAGTATGATTTATTTGTGAGATCCGGAGGTAAGCAAAGCAATGGCAATAGTGCGTTGCTAACCTGAGCTTGGGAACTTAAGACTCTTGCATATGCAACTTTAATGGCTTATGAATTATTAAAATAAGAGCATTGTGACACGAGACATTGTGGTTATAGGAATAGGTAAATTGGTAATACTAAACCGGCCGAGTTTTCGCAAACCACCACCTAGTCACGATCACGATAATAATGACAAAAATCAATATTCGCCTTATATACAAAGTTAATAAGCCATATTTATCAATAGAACCTGGCAATCTGCGGAATATGATATTAAAAATTAATTAAGTCTCAGCATATTTATACACAGTAAAGCTTCAAAACTTGACTCCAACTATTTAATTAGGAACATAAAAAAATACGGTTGAATTGAAAACTTCCTACTTTTTTGGAATCAGTTAAAAAGTTTACAGAGTCCAAAGGCTACAAAATGGAAAGTGCTTTGCGATTACTGTTTAAGGTCTCATAAAAAAATTATAATTTATCATTGGTGGTAATTTTATTGCACACTCACTGAACTAGTTTTAAATTACCGCTATTTTATTTCAAAGATAGAAATAAAAAGAGACAAAAGTCATTTAGTGCTCTCAGATTAGTTTGTACATGACATTCATACAGATTTTTAATTGTTGATTAAAAACGTCACGGGCTGAATAGTTTAAACTAATATCACATGTCTAAAATGTTCCATTACTTTTATTTATGTATTATTGAAAAAAAAATATCATACGTTTGAAATAATTTTATTTAGTGCTTAACAGAATTACTACCATCCTAATCCACGTTTATATAACAATTTCACATTTTTTTACAGTACTAGTCAAAATGTAACTGACATTTTGGATTTTACTAGAAGTCGCGAGTCAACAATGCTAATTCTGCTGTGCAGTAAACTTAGATGGATGCTGTCTCTTTCTAATGAGACAAAAACAAAAGAGATGGAATATTTTTGACAGGTCAAATTAGTTCAAAGACCTGACGTATCAAGTTATCAACATTTTCCGAGGAATAAAGGTAAAATAATAAGTAGATACATTTTTTGTTACATACTAGTTTACAGCGAAGTTCGTCCCACCCAGTCAGTTTAGTTCAAATTTTATTCTTCCTACTCGCAGTCAAAGGGTATAAAAATATCTTATATCCTCCTCCACCCTATAGGAAATGGGGATTCATTTTACTTTTTTATGTGGTCAGTTGTCCTTCAAAATCATGGTCACATTGCACCCACTCAGCTTATGAGCTATTGTTATTTTTGTGCGTGGAATAATTTATTGTTACAACAACATTTACAACGCTTAACATAATGAGTGTGCTTAATGGATGAAGTACTTATGGTACGGAGGGCACGTCCATCAGGTGGTGGTACCATCCACTGGAAAACCTGAGGAATCTGCTCAGTAAATGAAATAGCGTTAAATTTGACCGCCTCGTTACGGCTAGCGTACAAGTCTAACTACATCGACCAACCGCGAGGCTCGGGTTCGATTCCCGACGGGGGCAGGAATTTGTGTGATAAACATTTAGATGTCACCTAACTCGGTGTGATGAACATAAAATGTCTGCATTTTCGGGTCTGGGTGTTTATTAAATTTATTCTGGTATCTATTTGAGTGTTTCTATGTATCACTATCGTTGACTGACACCCATAACCCAAGCATGTAATTTGCTTACTTTGGGGTTAGGTTCAATTTGTGTAGCTTGTCCTGAGATATTATTTATTTATGTATATACTATAATTACCATATTTACAACGCCCATCATAATGAGAATGACTAAGTTTAGGAGATGGTAAGTAATCTAAACGGTAACCTACCATCATAAGAGACACGCGTTGGGATTACGAGCGTTACAACCAAATTTTTTTATGTGAGAGTTAGGCCAGCGAAGTGTACTTGACAGGCTTCCTTGATTGTTAAGATTCAACCTCAGCCTCTATAGACACCACAGAAGATATTCTTCACGGAAGATTCTTCACTGTTCCATGGCCGGGATTTTAGACCTATTGTGTAAGTCTACCTGCTACCTTATCATCCAAACCGGAGCATGACTGAGTTATTATGGTGACAGGAATAGGTAAGGCGGTTGGACCCCTACCCTAGCAAATTGGGTCTTACTAGTTTTTGTTAAAGCTTAGGCAAATAACTAGATAGGTTTTCTTTCAAACATCATTGATAGCAACGTCGCCTAGTTAAGTTTTATTTTACCCTCTAAACCGGAACACAACAGTGACTGACGTTATAGTAAAATTGTAAGATAACTTGGCCATTCCGAATAAGTCTAATTAGGAATCTGCAATCTAAAATATAGGTCTATGTTTGACATCTCTGGCCCGACGGCACATAAAGGAGTTGTAGTTATGGAATAGAAAATAATTTTTTGATCTGAGGTTATAAATGTAATCAATTCAATATCAGTAGTACTAGGTAGTGTGTGTTTTTTCAAACTAAAATGAAGACGCATTTATCCATAACTTCTAAAATAATGTAACGTTCCTCAAACTTAACTTGTAAAAAAATGTAATGTTCCTTAAATTACTTTAATAAATAACTTTTAAGCTCGTCTATATGCTACATTTGAATTCATCATCGAACATCAAAGAAGCTACCTTTGGAGTATTTTAGGTTCAAGTCTTCTTAATAACGTATGATTAAAATCATTACTATAATATACATTGAAAGTACATATTTCTCTGTAATATTCTCAATTAGTAACTAAAAAATAATGGTTTCAATTGCGTTCTAGGTCATTTCTCACGATTTTTATAACCTAACCATTTCTATTTTATCATATTTTAGCTATTTTCATAGTTTAATGTCTTATGGGATACTTCTTTGGGAAAATTCTGCAGATATAAATACTCTATTTGTATTACAGAAAAGAGCTATTAGAGCTATTTATAATCTAAAAGTAAGGGATTCCCTCCGAGAAAAATTCAAAGAAATAAATATTTTAACCTTCAGTTCCCAATATATTTATGAAAACTTAATGTATGTTAAAAAAATCTATGTATGTTTTCAAAAAAATGTGATGTTGATATCGCAATACGAGGAATAAAAATAATCTAACCGCGTACAAAACTCGTCTCCGTAAAATTAGTAAATCCTTTTTGGGTCAATCTATACGTTTCTACAATAAGCTGCCCATTGGTATTAGAGATCTACCTATAAATAAGTTTAAAAAATGTATCAAAGCAAAATTATGTCAAAAAGGCTATTATACGGTCTCAGAGTATTTGGAAGATGAACATGCCTGGGAATAGAGGTTTAATCTCCCACTGCAATTTGTAATGTAATTTTTTGTACCTTTTATTTAAGTTAAAATCAGATTGTAATTAGTAATTTTAATCTAGATTATATTGAAAATATTATTATTGAAAAAAAGACAAGCCCGCTGAGTTTCTTTCGCCGGATCTTCTTAGTGTGTGGGGCCGCGATTCCGATCCGGTGGTAGTTAAAAAAATGTCGACGCGCACAAATACCACTTGTATGGTTCATGTGAATAAAGATTATTCTGATTCTGATTCTGATTCTCAGGAATATGCTTATAGCAGCTCTCTTACTAGTAATGGATAACCGTCACCCATAAACACTTTAGATGTTAATGATTTTAGGCTCCTTGTCGGCTGGCTATATAACATGAAAAAAACGGTGGACATTGATGTTCTGTCGTCAGGAATATGTAAGGCGTAGTTGCCAGTATGGGCGAGGTGCGGCGCAGCATTTTACCAACTAAAATAAAATTTGTTAGTATATCAAAAACATGTCATAGGGTCGTCACGTCCCAACGCCAACTACATACAGGATGTACGGTTCACTCTTATTCACAAAGTAATTCCTATTTATATTCATTTAGATTATTAAAAGAGATCATATAGCCATATACAGAGACATACCACCATTAAGTTGAATATTACATCTATAAAAAACTGCATGTTTATCTGTTTTATATCGTATATCGTTTCGCTAACGGCATTTAAGAGTGCGATTAAATGTGATACGATTCGCAAACTTCGATCAACGGAAATGACTAGATTATGTGCCAGCGGTTATTAATTCGTTATCTTGTATTGTCATTAGTAATAAAAAGTATATTGCAGTGACATGTGAACTCCGACACAAATATATTATCAGATATTTCATTGTTGTCTGAAACGTGCTTCTAGAGAAGGATGGGAATGGTCAGGAAGGGAAATAATAAAAGAGAAAAGAAAAGTCACAGTCAATAAATACCAAAAACAAAATATATATATATAAAATAATTCAGGCCGTCCGATATGGTATCTGTTCTTTAAAAATGTAATTGGTTAAAAGGTAGAAGAAAAGGTAAGTGGAGCGAAATCTAGGACAGGCGGAACATGACAGTAGACCTTCACCAATCAAATAGAAAAACGTCATAGCTATAGATATGTTTAGCTGTTGCAAAATGGGTAAAAGATTCATTAATAGGCATAAAGCATATTAGCAAGTTATATTATTTAATACCACTGACATGTTATAGGTTTATTCATTTTGTATGAGAATGGTAATCATAAAATAAACTGTATTTTACAACCCCCGACAAAACCTAATAACTAAACTTATCTAAACCACCTGTGATGAGCTGTGATGCCGACACGTCACACTTACTTTTTTTCTGGAGTTTAAAGAATAATGTCAAAATTGTACACTGTTTACAAAACGACCGTTTATTAAAACGCTCATACTTAGTCTGTTCGTATTTTTTTATTGTTGGCGAGATACGTTTTGCGACTTATCACTGTGAGTGTGTCTTGCGAAGGTAGATAAGCAGTTCTGTGTCTATTTATGTAATGTAATTCAATTAAGAAGTAGCTGCCATGAGCGCAGTATTCATTTGTTAACGTCACTGAAGGGACCAGGGTGTCAATAGGGTTGTCACTAACGATAGAGAAATATAACATGTGCAAGACGCAGAGTCAACTAGCTTCACTAAACACAATATGCGAATTATTTATCTTAGATGTTCTCTTGAACAAAAAAGAGAAGTTGGATAAGGAAACTATATCCCAACTCTCGCGGTAGCTAACATCAGAAACATGATTAAATATAGGCAATTTGATACAATTACAGGCTTAACTAAAATTCGTAAAAACTTTATAATAGAACCTTTTCATCGACAATGCTATAACTAACTTGAAATGTGGTTTCTTAATTATTTACCAATCTTAAAAACCTTATATAAAAAATAAAGTAATACTTGAAAACTGAAAATAAAAAATGATTGTTACAAAGTGTATTTATTAAATTGATATAATAATGTAAAGATATAATAAAAGTAATATATAATAAAGTAAAGAAAGAGTACCTACATGAAATCAAAGAACTTAAACATATACATACTTTCATTACCAATTACAGTCCTTTAAGGATTGATTTTTGAAGAAAAAAATGCGTAGCCTATATTTGAACTCAGGTATTTAATAACATGCTTGTCAAATTTAATTAAATTAGTCCAGTGGTTTTGAAGTGAAAGTGTAACGGAAAAACAAGCTCACTTGACCAATTAAAGGCTTGTAAATGCGTTTTTCACTTTGAGAATTTCGAGGTAGGAAACGGAAGTTACAGATCAACACCTTCGTTGAAATCTATGTTATTTACAAATTATTTGCTATAAATAAGTTCGTTTTAAAATTGTAATTTTATTTTTATTTTTTAGTGTTTTTTTATTTTATTTTTTAGTGACTATATTTTTGAGGTCCATCATCATACATTTATTTATTTATTTTTATGATATTAGAAGGCAAACGAGCAGACGGATTTCCTGATGGGAAGAAATTCACGCCGCCTAGAGACACCAAAGGTGGTAATGGTGCGTTGCCAACCTGAGGCCGGGATGTTAGGCCTCGAGCAAAAGTAAGTTTACCGGCTACCTTACCCTCCAAACCTGAACACTTCGTGACACAGGAATAGGTAAGGCGGTGGTACCAATCCGGGTGAGTCGCTGCAAAACTCTCACACCTAGTCAGATGTCACGGTGTTAGTGACGGTCAGCCTATGCTCGCCTTTTATGAGCAGCCTGGCAGGAAGGCAGATGGTCTATTCTTCAAAGGAGCCCGGACCAACACGGGGTTTTGTTGGGTGAATATGATGACTCCATATTTAGGTAGTAAAAATCCATTTAAAAGTTAAGAATATTCAATCGGCACAAATCAATAAAATTGGAGTGTCTGTTTGTTATGTTATTTTTCATGTAGCATAAACGTTACCTATACCAAAAAAACATTTTGTCTATCTATTTGATCTAGCTAATCTCCGAAGCGTCTGGACCTATATTGACGGGACTATCATTGGCACGTAGCTGTTACAATAAGGAGTTACTTAGGCTGCCTTTATGATCTAGCGCACCGGCGTTGGACTTGAGGTCCCAGATTAGATCCCCGGGCCAGGCAACAAAAAGAAAACAACTAGAAAAATTGTATTTTCAGTTATTTAATCAAAATAATGTTGCCCGGGATTGGATATTATGTGCCCTGGTAGCGATAAGCTTGCCACCTATCACAGTATGGGCTTAGTGCTTTCGGTTAGTCGTGGCTGTCTGTCTTTGCCTGCCTGTTCGGGGATGTTAGCGTAAAGATACATACGCACATACATAGGCTATTTGCCAACCCTAAGTGTAAGTGGAGTAAGCGTCAATTACGCATTATATAATATTTATTTTACAATTACAATTAATATACGCGTTTACTTGGGAATATGTTCATTAGTATATTGTCATCTTTAAGTACTGGGTTCGATTTTATCTCGATAAGGAAGGACAGGGTCTACATTATTCTGTAACTACATATATATCGATGCATAATACATCGACGATTGCAGATAACGCTTATTACGAGGAGCCCTAGAAATAGGTATAGACTTACCAACACATTTTCTCAATATTATTTTCTTTAGATATTATATCCCGTGTTAATTTTGGGCTTAGAAGTAGAACATAGGCCTACAACTTTTCACAATTCACCCGTACAGTAGTAATATTTAAATTATGTGCTTCGGCTATATTCGTCAAGCTTCGGAAATCCGAATGTATTTTAGAGTTATCTATATAGAGTTGTTATTACACATAATTAATCATTTCGCTTAAATTTAGATTACGTCACCTAATTTAAAAATAAAAGTATAAACTGTACTGATATTTACAAGTACTGTACAGATACTTTTTTTCCATTTGTCCAAAATTTAAGTTTTTACGGTTGTCTTTTATCATTAGTGTCGTTAACTTGTTCGCTGACCCATCACATAAAAAATAATAAGGATTGGATATTCATAGAGTAGAGTAGCGTAGAGAAATCTGTGACTATGGGGACCAAAAACATTACAACAGCGCTGCTGTCATGAAAGATTAAAGCTGTAGAAGCTTCAAAACATTCCAAAAAATCTAGTGCACAAAACCAAAAGCAAATAAGTCCCTGTCTTTCTTTCTTTAAGTTTTGGCATTCGCGTTAGCATTTTACCATAATTCAAGTAGAAATTTGCATCAAATTTACCAAAATCGGGATTCAATTATAATTAGTCATAAGTCATGTCAAGGTCATGGGTAAAGCGGGGACCTCATTACTCAAGCTCATGTAGTGAGATTTGGCAGCAACGACGAAATACATGATACGCTAATTTCTTCATGATTATTTCATTTTTGCACTTTCACTGAATAAAATTGTACCAAAAGCCACCAAAATTGACTAATTTCACTCAATATAAACACGAAATTCAATAATTATGAAAAACTTCGACCATCTTTTCTTTCGATGGCGCCAAAACTCAAAGTCCTGGTCTCATTTTTATTCTTTTGCATTTTTGAACATAATGTAAGAAAATATGCTACTTAGTAAACATCATATCAGCATCACTAGCTTGCTAATAAAATGATATGGAGCCATAAATAATTCTAATAGTCAACAAAAATGTTGTAGCGTTGTCTCTCAAACATTAACAGATTAAGGGCCTGTTTCACTTTATGTTCAGTCACAAGTTGCTATTCACTAGATAACATAACATAAGAGTTGCAAGTTTTGGATTTTTTATTTTTTAAGGTACGATTACATTTCTAAAAAATCGATTCAGTTTTTAACAATTTACATCAGTTAAGTAACATTCTATTATAATTATTTAAAACGTTTACTTTATCATTTTCAAAATAGCGAACAATCACATTATTTATGCTTTATTTTAGACAATACTAAAATGTAATTTTATCAAATATTTTACTCATTTACAAAATTAGGAGATTGTCAATTTGTCTGTTTTTTACAAGATTTTTTTATCTGAAAGAAAAATATGTGTCTCATATTGACACTTTCAAATCAGCTGAGATTCTTAAGCCATACATGTTTTTGTATATTTTTGAATTAAATGTACATATTAAACAGTAACATTACTACTACTACATTTAAACAATGCGAGGACATTCGGTAAATTTCTCGTAACTTATTGACAACAAACAGTAACAAGCTTTTAATTGAACAATATTGTAATGGGACATTGTTACTAGAATTGCTATTATTACGACGTATTTGTAATTTCTCTGTATTTGGTCCACAATAAAGAGTTATTGTATTGCATTACATTTTTTCTCTAACGCAAGCAAGTGAATTCGCTTGTATAAACCTAAATTGTGCTTTGGTTTTAGGAAGCTATTTCGATGTTTTTTTAATATTTTATAATAAGGTGGACATAACTATTTGGTATGTATTTATATTACTGGCGTCGTCTTCGTTATTTGATATCTATGAAATGGTTCTTTAATGAAAAAAACTTAATTACAACTTTAGTTATAATTGATTGACGTGTGGGTAGAACACACATTTAAATTATATTTTATTTTATAGAGTTAACCACTTAAATTCCTGTAAAAACTGTTTCTTTTGAAACATTTATTTAATGGAAAGTCTACTAATTGATCAAAAATACTGTTTTTTTAAATAGGGTAGCCGCTAAATAATAGTGAAACATGTTTTTTTACTTGTTATTACAATCATGTGGCAATAAATTGACCAACGATATTATTTAGGTCACTTATGCACCTGTAAAATTGTGATTAATAATTAGTCTCAAACATTTTACAATATAGCAATGTGATAAATATATAAAATATTAAACTTTTCTTATATATTATTAAATAATTAATCTTCATTAATATCTTTCCAAATATTTTTAATTTTCGTTATTCAAATATTTCTTTAAATAACCAAAACCAACTTCTAAAATGACAGTAATTGCCCAGCAAACAAACAACAATTACCAGATACGTATACAGATATCGTCCACAACGCAGTCATCAGTTATTTAGGTTATTAGGAAGCGAGATTTAGGTAAGTATGCCTGAAAATAAAAAAAATGGGGTCGAAATGAGAATGTTATGCAAAATCTGTGGTATTACACTCGCTGACCGCAATCGTAACAGTGAGATCTGAGGAAAAATGTGATTGAAAGAAGGTGTTGGTGTTAAAATGAGAAAGGGCATACTCAAAGATTGACAAAGCAGATATTCAGGGCGAATATGGACGGATGTTGGTACCCGGGGAGACCAAGGTTGAAATTCCATGATCAAATCACTTACGTGTTATCCAAGTAGTGTCAAGAGTGTCTGAAACCGGCGTGTTTGTATGAAGAGGGCAATAAATGAGGAGGAAGCCAGGTAGGTTTGCCGGGATGGTGCGGCTTGGTACTTTCTGCCTATTGGCGTAAACATAATATGTATGTATGACTATCGAAGTTGTGCAACAACTTTGTTTCAGAATCAGAATCAGAATCAGAATCAGAATATTCTTTATTCACATGAACCATACAAGTGGTATTTGTGCGCGTCGACATTTTTTTAAACTACCACCGGATCGGAATCGCGGCCTCACACTGAGAAGATCCGGCGAAAGAAACTCAGCGGGCTTGTCTTTTTTCAATAATAATATTTACAATATAATCTAGCTTAAAAATACAAATAACAATCTAATTTTAACTTAAATAAAAGGTACAACAAATTACATTACAAATTGCAGTGGGAGATTGAAATCTCTATCCCCAAGCATGTTCAGCTTCCAAATAATCTGAGACCGTATAATAGCCTTTTTGACATAATTTTGCTTTGATACATTTTTTAAACTTATTAATAGGTAGATCTCTAATATCAATGGGCAGCTTATTGTAAAGACGTATACATTGACCGAAAAAGGATTTACTAATTTTATGAAGACGAGTTTTGTATACGGCTAGATTATTTTTATCTCTCGTATTTACATTGTGAACATCACATTTTTTTGTAAACATACATAGATTTTTTTTGACATACAATAAATTCTCATAAATAAATTGAGAACTGCAGGTTATAATATTTATTTCTTTGAATTTTTCACGCAGGGAATCCCTTACATTAAGATTATGAATAGCTCTAATGGCTCTTTTTTGTAATACAAATATAGTACTTATATCTGCAGA
>NJDD01007597.1:0-16426 GCA_002245505.1 Calephelis nemesis | reverse complement strand
TTTTTTTCTCTATGAAGTCCCGTCTCTTCTTACGTAGTATTGTATTCTCTTTGCAGGTAACGACATCCTCAACACACAGTTTAAACGTTCCTCTATAATTCGATCGAAATAGATAAATTTAATATTTTGTATACAACGAAAAACTATTCAAGTCAAATAATTGCGTTTATGTTGCTAGTAGTGTGGCAAAATAGCCATGTCCGCACCATGTATGGTTTAAATGACGTATTATAAATTCCATTTTAACGTTATTTAACATATAGGCGCAATTGCCAACTTTCTTGATACAAGAGTGCCTACATCAGGTTGGCAACGCATCATTTAGTATCTAGGCGCTTTAGTATCTAGGCGGCGTGAATTTCTTAACATGCCGTCTGCTTGTTTGCCTTCCAATATCATAAAAAAAACGTGATAAGATTATTTACCTAGCGGTCCAGTTTTAGCGTTGGCTATGTGAGGTCCTGGATTTGATTCCCAGGTCAAGCAACTCAGAAGCGTGTTTTTACAATTTTCGAATGAAAACTTTGTTGCCCGGAATGGGATATAAGCCAGTTCTCGATAGGTTTGCAACCTTTCACGTGGCTAATCATCAGTGCCCTGCTGTTTGTACCACTGCTCACATTCGCACATAAAGACAGTATTTCAAGCCAACCCATCGCTTGCAACTATACAAAGCGCAAATTCGGTCTCATATGTAGTACTGTTCTCAACTCCGAGCAGGGGGCTCCACAGTACCAAATCCTTCCGTTTGACCGCATTCAACGTGCAGCAATACGAATTGTCAATGACCGGGCAATTACCAATCGGCTGGATTCTTTGGCACTGCGTAGAAATGTTGGGTCCCTCAATGTTTTCTACCGCATCTATCATGGGGAATGTTCTGAGGAGTTGTTTGGTTTAATTCCAGCCGCTGATTTCCACCTTCGGTCTTCGTGACAGAGTTTAAAGTATTATGCCCATCGTCTTGATACCTGGCGTTCTACAACTGTGCGATTCCGAAGACATTTTTTACCTCGCCAACACCTTTGTGGAATCAGTTACCGAAGGCGGTATTCCCAAACAATTATGACTTAGGGACCTTCAAGAAAAGAGCGTACTCATTCCTTAAAAGTCGGCAATGCATCTGTGATACTCCTAGTGTTGCGGATGTCCGTGGACGGCAGTGATTACTTTCCATCAGATGATCATTACTTCCCACAAGCTCGTTTGCCTCCTCTTGTATAAAAAAATGAAGATATGTACTTATTAGAGGGGTTTGAATTTTTTTGTATGGACGGTGGCATATCAACTCGCCGCCGTTTTGTTTTTTTTTTCAAATCGCGGCGCACGATTAAAGTGGTATGTATGAATAGAGGACACATAGACGATCAAAAAATATCTGATTACATGGTACACTAAAGCGTCACGTTACCGAGATATTTGGAGGTAAAGATCGACTTTGTTTGTATGTGTGCAAACAATATTTTGGTGTCTAGGCGGCGTGAATTTCTTACCATCAGGAAATCAGTCTAATTGTTTACCTTTCGTTACCATTTAAAAAAACTAAAAATTGGAAAATGTCAAATAATACTAAAATGAAAATTTTCAATAACCCCCATAAAAACCTTTATTAGGTATTAAAGCTATGTTATAGCTAAGAACCATCCCGATCTCGTCAGTTTCTAAAGAAACAAACCACACCAAAACGATCTATCTGTTTAAAACTTATGATGCCACATACAAATAAACACATACATGAAACTTACAAAACCATTCTCTTTTCTGTAAGGTAAGGATACGCGTTTCTCTTATAATCATTTATTTAATCGACTCGAACACTTTTTACATATATACATCACACTGGTAAGGTTTATTTGTAATATGAAACACTTTTTACGTACATCACACTGATAACGGTTTCTTCCTAGTATGAATTAAAATGTGTTATTTTAAATTACGTAAATTACCGAAACACTTTTCACATACATCACATGGGTAAAGTTTCTTTTTAGTATGAATTACTTAATGCATGTGTCTTCAAATTACTGAAATGCTTTTTACACTCATTACATTGGTAATTTGCGGTTGCGCAAATGTTCGTGTTGTCATGTTTATGTACGATAGCGCAACAAATGAATATTGGAACGTAGTTCCTTACGGCAGGCTTGGAGAAGATTTTGCTTTGATTTTGCTGCGCGACCGAACTGACAAAATGTGATAGTAAAACCGTAAGAAAAAGTCCGTGAAATAAAACCGTTAATTAAGACGTGCGCAGACGCGACAGTCGTATACACAAGCGAGTAGTGTATAATACCTTCCTCTATCTTTTCGTTCTCTCATCCTTTCTCTCTCTATTTCCACTCCACCCCACCAATGCATAGTATATACTCAAGAATTGTGTCGATTCTACATTAGCCGATGGAACTTCGTTCCTACCTGGTGTCCCACGACACCACAGCTTTTGTATTCTACCACATAAATGATAGTACTTTCATTCTGATATAATTCAAGCAATTCGTGCAAAATTATTCCCTAACCATTCAAAAATATCAGAAATGCACAATGTTAATATTCAAGTTTTCACTTCTGCCGGCACTCCCGGAATGCAACCCGTTTTTTTGCATTGGTATGGTTTCTTCCCACCATGAATTAATGCGTGGACCTTCAAATTACTTAAGTGATTGAAACACTTTTTGCACACATCTCATTGGTATGTTTCTTCCCAGTATGAATTAATGCGTGGACCCTCAAATTACGGATATTACTGAAACACTTCTTACAAATATCACACTGGTATGGATTCTTTCCACTATGAACTGACATGTGTGTCTTCAAACCACGTAACTGACTGAAACATTTATTACACACATGACATTGGTAAGGTTTCTTTTCAGTATGAACTAACATGTGTACCGTCAAATTACGGAAATTACTAAAACACTTCTTACAAATATCACACTGATATGGTTTCTCTTCAGTATGAACTAATTTGTGTATTTCCAAATTATCTGACCGTCTGAAACACTTCTTACATAAATCACATTGGTATGGTTTCTTCACAGTATGACTTAATGTGTGGATCTTCAAATTACGAAAATTACTGTAACACTTCTTACAAATATCACACTGGTATGGATTCTCTCCAGTATGAACTGACATGTGTGTCTTCAAACTACGTAACTGACTGAAACACTTATTACATACATCACATTGGTAAGATTTCTTTTCAGTATGAACTAACATGTGTACCTTCAAGTTACGCAAATTACTGAAACCCTTCTTACAAATATCGCACTGGTATGGTTTGTTTCCAGTATGAATTAATTTGTGCATTTTCAAATTATCTGGCCGTCTGAAACACTTTTTACATAAATCACATTGATATGGTTTCTCTTCAGTATGAATTAATTTGTGTCTCTTCAAATCATGTAACTTGCTGAAACACTTTTTGCATACATCACACTGGTGAGGTTTCTTTGAAGTATGAATTAATGTGTGTCTCTTTAAAGAATGTGAATGTTTTTCTTTGCTTTTGATTTTAGATAAATTTATTTTCTTCAGCGTAACTACCGGTCGTGTCGACAACAGAGAATCATTTCGTGTAGCTATAGCTGTCTCAGCATCGGCATCCTTACAATCCTCCAGGAGCCCCTCAGCCTCATCTGACAACAATACATTTTACCACATAATTAAATAACTCAATCTTATTACTGCTGACAAGTTATGATCGTTAAAGAATTTTATTAAATCTTATTAGAATTTATACAATTCAATTATTGAGATATTGAACATCATACATAAATACAAGCTCTGTTTACATCAACATATAAATAAGGCAGGTAGTTCTAAATAATATTCGATACACGAATAAACATTATCGCAATTATGACTAGATCGAACATTAAAAATTTTAATTAATTTAGTTTCCATTTTTTATTATTTAAGTTTATTGTAAAATTTATTTGTGCTTTTCATGAGAGTATATCAACTTTCATTCTACTAGATATTTTTATTAACAATATTTAATTTATTTCATTTCATTCAATTTAATTGAATTCAAATAAAAATAATTAATAAGTAAACACAATAAATAATTAATATGTAATTTGATATTTTAATGGAATAAGATTCGGGCTTAGATGGTTTTTTTCTCTTTATCATAAATTGATGGTTAGTTATGCTAAATAACGTTATTAAATTTGTCAATTTATCAATTTGTATTATTATATATTCATATTACAATAATAAAAAAAAATGTTGGTCGAGATTGGAAACGTGCCCGGTTGGCGATAGGCTTGCCACCTATCACATTATGGGACTTATGCCCGATTTCACCAAGAGCCCCTATACTTTAAGGGGCCTTTTAGTGTATTTTAGAGGACTGTCCCAATATTAAACTGTCCCCTAAGTATCGTTAAAAGGTCCCCTAAGTATAGGGGCTCTTGGTGAAATCGGGCATTAGTATCTTCGGCTAGTCGTGGGTTGTGCCTCTGCCTACGTTTTCGAAAATATGGGCGTGAAGATACTTTATTATTATTTTATTAGTTAGATATTGAACTTTCTATCAATTATGTATGATTTTAGATGTCATTTGAAGATAGCAGTAGATTTCGCGTTTCTGATGTGGTTTGAGTAATCGGAGAACTAAATTGTTTAAATTGTGTAATTTAATTTTTGTATTTGGAATTTTCTTTTAAATTGTATATTTTTTATTTTATTGTTTAAGATTTTTCTAACTAATGTGCATGTTTAATGTCTAATAATACGTAAGTCTGTCTTATATTTAAAATTTTAGTTTCGTTGTACATTTTATTTGTATGGGTGTGTAAATTATAGTTAAATAGGATTTGAACTAATTTATTTTGAATTGTCTGAATCAGTTGTAAATTACTTTTGGATGCGGTACCCCATATTATTAAGTAGTCTATATGCGGCCTTAAGAGAGAATTATAAATTAAATATCTAACATTATTTGGATAACATTTAACATTTCCATATAGTGCTCCGATCAATTATGTTAATTTTGATTTTAATCTTTCTATATGTGGTTTCTATCCTAGGTTTAAGGCACTTAAAACATCGTGAGAGAATATTCAGTTTAATGTATAGTAAAAGGGATATTTTTTCTTCTTTTATGACATTGGAAGGCAAACAAGCAGACGGATTTCCTGATGGTAAGAAATTCCCGCCGCCTGGAGACACCAAAGGTGGTAATGGTGCGTTGCCAAACTGAGGCCGGGATATTAGGCCTCGAGCAAAAGTAAGTTTACCGTACCGTACCGTGGCGGCAGGAATAGGTAAGGCGGTGGTACCAATCCGGGTGAGTCGCTGCGAAACTCTAACAACTAACAGCTAGGTTAAAGGAAATCAGGGATACTGAACATTTGAAGCAATGCAGCGACTTACAAATATCTATGACGGTAGGAAGGAGTATCATGTGATATTAATGGACAATGGACATCAACTGTATTAAGAACTATATAATATGTTCATCCATGTGTATGAACGAAACGACATTATCTGGGTGCTGAAATACTTAATAGGAAAAAAAATAACTTATGTTTACCCTACTATCGAAATAAATCTGAGAATGTTTCTCACAACACCTGTTACAGTTGGATCTGCTGAAAGGAGTTTTTCAAGACTCAAAATTATTAAAATTTATTCTATTTTTCAAATTCTATGACTCAAGATCGGCTTCCAGCCCTTGCTATTCTATCAAAATAAAAAGACGTAGCGCATTCCTTAGACCAGGCCTGTCCGACATACGGCCCCCGGGCCACAATGCGGCCCGCGTAGGCCCTTCATCCGGCCCGCGAGCTCCCATCTCTTTTCACCGAACCCACAGCCACAGAGCGCACGCACATCCATACATGATACATCCAATTGTCAGTCGGCCGGCGAAGCAATTGAGACGCGCGCGTGTATTAGGATTACTGTGTGTGTAGGTAGTCGCGCGGACTAGGACCGCGCGACTACCTACACCCAGAGATCCGAATCGAATTGAAAACTCGCTTTCTTTACTTGTGACATAGAGTTGAAATTCGATAAACAAAAACAAGACACGATCGCGTATGTGTGACCTTGAGTCGATTCTAGGTGTATGTTCGATAGGTTTCTAGAAAGTTTATGATTGATAACAGGCGCGTATAAATACCGCTGACGGTAAACGTGCAGATACATTTCCAGTTCGGAAACAAAGCGAAGATCAGCGAATACTTAAGAGTTAAGGTCGATACAAGTGAAGTGAAGATTCTTTTTGCGATTTGGTTCATTTGTGTTGCAGTGTTGATTGTCATCAGAAAAAAAAAACGTAAAGTTGACACAGAATGTCGAATATTTAAAAACAGTTGGACTAACACCTTTTTTGTCATAGAACAAAATGGTAACATACTGTGCCTTATATGTCATGAAAAAATATCAGTTTGCAAGGAGTACAATATAAAGCGACACTATTTCACAAAATACGCTTCTAAATACGATGAATATCAAGGTCAAATTAGAATCGATCGAGTAAATTCGTTGAAAAAAAATATGATCGGTCAACAGGCGATGTTCAGAATACCAACAGAAAACTCCGAAACAGCCACAAAAATTAGCTTCATGATAGCAAAAGCTATTGCCAAGCGAAGCACACCCCTATCAGACGGAGAATTTGTCAAGGAATGCTTGAAGATGTTTGCATATGTAGCCTGTCCGGAGCAAAAAGCATTAATTAAAAATATAAGCTTGTCGCATCAAACCATAGCAAGAAGAATTGATGACATGACCAAAGATATTGAATCGTCGTTAAAAACGCAATTGAAGAAATGTGTTTTTTACAGTTTCGCACTCGGCGAAAGTACTGATGTATCAGATACCGCACAGTTGGCAGTTTTTGTAAGAGGGGTAACAGAAGACTACACCGTGATCGAGGAATTGCTTGATTTGCATTCTATGAAAGATACAACCACCGGAAAAGATGTCTACAAAGAAGTAAAGAGTTGCATAGAAAAATATGAACTACGAATCGAAAATCTTTGCGGATTGACTACAGACGGTGCGCCTGCAATGACAGGAAGAACAAGTGGTTTTGTAGCTTTAATGCTCTAAGACGTCACACATACAATCATACAGCATCATTGTATTATTCATCAAGAACAGCTGTGTGCAAAAGTACTTGAATTGAAACATGTGATGGATAAAGTAGTGCAGACAGTTCATTTTATACGTGCAAGAGGACTGAATCACAGATAGTTCCAGGCTTTCTGTCTGATGTCGGTTCAGATCACGAAGACATCGTGTACTTCAGTCGCGTTCGCTGGCTCAGTAGGGCATCCACACTTCAACGATTCTATTCATTGCTCGACGAAGTAAAGATTTTTCTTAAAAACAAAGGTCAAGAAATTGATTTCCTAACTGATGAGCAGTGGTTGGCTGACCTGGCCTTCCTGGTTGACATTACTAAGTACCTCTATGATCTTAACTTAGAACTGCAAGGAAAAGATCAATTATGCACGCAGTTATATGAACACATTCAAGCTTCGACAAAGAAGCTTATATTGTTAGAAAAACAACTGGAATAAAAACAGTTGGTTCATTGGGAGACTCTATCTGCCAGAAATCAAGAAATGTTGGACTTAGCCAAGTACATGTTATTTTTGCAAAGATTGAGGAATGAGTTTGAAGAGAGATTCGTAGACTTCAAATTACAAATTCCTAACATGAAAGTGTTCCAAAATCCGTTTGAAGTTGAAATTGATGGCGCTGTGCTGAATGTACAGATGGAATTGATTGAACTGCAAAGTGACTCTCTTCTAAAAACGACATATCAAAGTTGCCTTCCAAACGAATTAATTGAGTTATATAAAAAATATATTAATCGGAACCAATACCCAAACCTTACCAAATTAGCTCTTCAACAAATTTCTTTATTTGGTAGTACATATATTTGCGAGCAGCTTTTTTCTCGCATGAAATATAATAAATCTAAAACGATATCGTCTTTATCAGACAATCATCTGACAGGCATTCTGTGCATAGCTACTTCTAAAATACCAGCTGACATAAATACACTGTGCAAACAGAAAAAATGTCAAACATCTCATTAGTAATAAGGTTTTTAGAGTGAGAAGTAAAACTAAGGCTTTCTTACTTTATAAATAAAACAATTTACATTCAAATTGTCGTTTTAATTATATTTAATTTTACTTTGAATTTGTCTTGGCCCGCTACAGTTACAAAATTACAAATCCGGCCCTCCACAAAATTATGTTGGACAGGCCTGCCTTAGACTATTGTGATTAATTAAAGATTTTAGTCTTAAAAAAAGCCGGAAAACGGAAACTAAATTAATTAACATTTTTAATGTTCGATGCCACATCTAGTCATAATTGCGATATTATTTATCATC
The DNA here is from genome assembly GCA_002245505.1 of Calephelis nemesis. Taxonomy (NCBI): domain Eukaryota; kingdom Metazoa; phylum Arthropoda; class Insecta; order Lepidoptera; family Riodinidae; genus Calephelis; species Calephelis nemesis. The sequence goes on along the minus strand of NJDD01007597.1, from coordinate 8,055 downwards.
CGTGTAAGTAGCGTGTAAATTGCGTGGACCTTCTAATTACTTAAGTGATTGAAACATTTTTGCACACATTTCATTACTATGGTTTCTTCCCAGTATGAATTAATGCATAGTCCTTCAAATTACGGATATTACTGAAACATTTCTTATAAATGGATTCTTTCCGCTATGAACTGACATGTGAGTCTTCAAATAACGGAAATTACTGAAACACTTCTTACAAATATATTTATATACCGTAGATAGATGTTATAGATACATCATCATGCTATGGCCAAAATGCTAGGCCTAATGTGCAAGTCTACCAACTATCTTACCTCCGGCCGGATCATGACCCAGTTCTTGTGTCAGGAATGGTAAGACATTGATAGTTACCCGCTAAAGGTGGTAAAGTGCTACATTTTACCACTTGTGGTCTTGTTGGTAATGACCCATTAAACCTATACTCTACTCCTATACTCTTACGAGCTGTCTGACAGAGAGGTAATGGTCTTTTACACTCGAGTTATTTGATATTATATTCTAACAGCACTTACCAATGCAATTCTTAGTATCGTAATTGGCGTAATCATACTGGAAGTTATCTTCATTGTGTAATTCATTGTAAGTTTTATTATCTGATTTTTCTTCATTATTACTAATTTCAGTTTCCGGTTTCACATCAAATACTGCCCGACAGTTTGCTAACTGTAGAGTTCCTGGAATTAGTTACAAACAATTAGCAAACTAGCTGACAGTTTCGCAAAGGCCAATCAAAGCAGCAATCACTTAGCAATATGTCACAACTCACAAATGATTAACTGTTTACAATACCTCGGGTTTCTAAAAGGTTTGCTGAAAGTCGTTTAGTGAATCAACGATTATTTTGAAGTCTATACTCACATACAGTGGTAATCATATAATTGAGAACGATTTATAAAAAACATTTTTTTAAGCTATGTCATATATCCTTTATGTATTCCTTTTTAAAAGTAATCAGATGTGTTGTGAAAATAGCTACATGCATAGAGTTAACGAGCCAGGACTGAAACAACATTCTATTTTTCTTAAAATTTTAATTTATTATCGACAGGTAATTAGTAATACTAGTGGTCGCCCGTTGGTCAAAATTCGACCATAATAAATTTTTATCTCTTGTTGATTAGAACGCCATCTTCATTTCTCAAGACCAACTACTTTGTTTCCTAACTTTTTTGTGCGCCATCTGTGATCTTTTATCATTATCATTAATATATTTGTTTGTGTGTGTCAAATGCATGGTAGTGTGGGTAATATTTTATTTATTTATTGAATGTACTTTATAAAAATTATTATTGAAAAATATTAGCGTTCTGCACTTCTCGGACACATAAACTATAAGTGTGCCAAATTTTCTGCTCCTGCGTCAGCGCAACTTCCGTAAAAAGGGGTCTAAAGTTTTGGCATCATATATTAGTGTATAGATTATATGGGTAATATGAATAGGCTGGAACAGTTTTTCGATACCGAAAACGGATGTAATATACGTACAATTAGTATGTTCCCGTAAATTTAAATAGCACTTGTTTTTAAAAGTTGTTCTCAATTATGTGACCACCCAATAGTCTGTCAGCCAATATTGTTTTTCTCAGTCTATCTATTGGATCCGTACTTGGAAAAATTGCTTGGACAACAATCTTGTTGATAATGATCATTTTACCCTTTACTTTATTCCTAATCTCTTACGAGATGGCTGACAGAGAGGTAGATAATATTTTACACTCATAATATTGGATGTTTTTTTATTCTAACACCACTTACCAATGCCGTTGTCAGCATCAATATTGATGTACTCGTAGTTATCTTCATCATTTAATTCGTTATCAGTTTCAATTTCCCGTTTTACTTCATTATTACTAATTTCTATTTCCAGTTTCACATCTAAATTAGCACAAGGGTTTACTAACTGTAGCGTACCTAAAATAGTTACAAACAAATAACCACCTGCTGGTGACCGTGACTTGTGGCGCTCTTTGGGGGAGGCCTATGTCCAGCAGTGGACGTCCTCCGGCTTATGATGATGATGAACCACCAGTTTCTAGTGGCCACACAAAGCTACATTCGCATAACATTATATTAAAAAATGATTAACTGTTTATCGTGCCTCGGTTTACTGGAAGGTTTTTAAAATTTCTATCTGTACCAGTCTGTCAGTGTATCAGTCTATATCCCTTTGTCTGTGGACCCCGCTTTAGGAGTTTGATGTCAAAAATCACGTATCTGTGTTCTAACCTCCCCGAGCTCAATGGTTCATTGTAGCTTATTAAACGTCGGTAAAAATGTCGTGTACAGACTAATTTGACGCCTCTAAAAGTTTTTGTGTTTTTTTCATTACATTAGTTGAAAGAAGATAGCGATAGCTTAAAATTAGTTTAGTTGCTCATAAATAAGTTGTAATTTATTATTTTATAAGCTTTTAATTTTTAACTTCAGAATATAATAACCGTGTTGTCGTGTGTAAAGCAATGGTGGATTTTTTGAGTGCGACTCAAAAAATCCACCATTGCTTTAATTCATGAGCAATTATAAAACAATATTCAAAAATTAACTATCGGTAACATTTTCATCATATCTTGTATATCTATTTTATCAGACTCCAAAAAGGAAAACGTTTTTCATTTTTTTAGCTTTTTTGTAACTTTGTTACAGTAAAATAACGAACAGATTTGAACGCCTCTTTTCGGGTTCCGTAGCCAAATGGCATAAAACGGAATCTTAATAGATTCGTCATGTCTGTCTGTCCGTCCGTATGTCACAGCCACTTTTTCTAAAACCGTAAGAATTATACTATTGAAACTTGGTCAGTAAAACATGTATTATTGTGTGAATCACATTAAGATTTTCAAACAAGAATAGATAAAAAACAATGGGGTTTTCTTTGAATCTACGCTCCATTTTTTGATGGAGAGATGGAGGTTTTTTGTGTCATTTTTTATAAAATCAATAATTTGTACGAGACATGTCTAAAGTGGTAGAGTGTGCCCCCTCTCCCATAACTTTTAAAATAACACAACGACAAAACTAAAAAAATGTGACGTATATTATTACAATGTAAACTTCTACCGAAAATTGATTTGAACAAGATCCCGTTAATCGTTTTTTGAATACATCGTAAATCGTAAACAATAATTTAGCTTTCATTTAATCAAAGGGCACGGGTAAGCAAGTTCCTGACTGCACTTACTCGAGCAGACAAACACGGGAGAAGAACTTTCATTCCTCTTGCTGCCACAGAACCCTTCATGGGTGAGTCTGATTGGCACTTTTTTGTTTTTATAAACCTATCATTTACTTATTAATAGCGCATGTTTGTATTTATTTACCGCAAGTTGTACAGAAAAATGAATTTGACTAACCATACCAACAAAATAATTTGAATAACCATAAATACGCGTTAACCACATGTAAAGGCCACTCGCCTTAGTGAGTTCAAAGATTAAAGATTATTTTTTATTTAAGATATCGTACCTATTTCCGTAAGTGGTTCCGTTGCCACAAGTCTAGTAGATTTATGGATTGCGCCCACTGATGCGGGCCGGGACGCATCGCATCGACGCGGACTTTTGTTACTCAGTACCAAATTAGAGCAACGAAATAGAGAGGCCACTCAGCTTTAAAATCGTCAGGTATGGGAAGTGGAAGTGGAAGTTTATAGCCATTTATACCCCGTCCCCGACCCGTCACAAGTGCCTCTTGTAGGTTAATGTGAAATAAAGATGATTTATTATTATTATAGTATTTGTCATACGAATCTTCAAGTATAGAAAGCGTTGCTCCATACAAAATTTATGCAAGCAATCTAGGCGGATTATTGCGCTGCGATGCGCCCCGTGCCGGCCCGTCCAACTGGGCGCTATCCTTTACTTTTGAATCTCGATTCAAGTGAATTGCAAGAGCTATATCTACTTATACTAATAATGAGTTTCTCAACTTACTGTCATTACGTTAATCACTTTTAGTAATGACCTACTCTCAAATTTCGCGATTTAAAAACACACCAACGCACAATTTCATGAAATTTGGCTAGTAGATGCTGGAAGATCCGAAATCAAACATAGGTTACGTTATTCAAAACACCAACAGCTTCACACGTGGACAATTTTTTAATATTTTCGTGATGTAAGTTATATTACCATTTACGTTGGACTAAAGTGCACACAATAGGCAAATTTGATTGAAATCGGTTAAATAGTTTAGGAAACTATAGCGGACAAAACGTGGTGCGTAATTTATAATAGAGAGCTAGAGGTTTAATTACTATGAAATAAAAACAAAAGTTTGTAAATATGGATGAGGAGATGTTTTTTACTGTTTCACATTCAAAACTACTCAAGTTGTTTAGATAAAACTTCACAGTATCGTAGTTTAACATCTTAATATTGAATATTATTAATTTATAAAGATTTTGAATAATCGATTTTAGTAATCGCCTGTATGGTCTAGCGATCCAGTGTCGGATTTCATGGTACAATCCCGTGTTTGTTGAATATTAAAACGACGTCCAGGTTTGAAAATGTGCTCAGTTGGCAATAAGTTTACCACCTATCAAAAAGTAGGACTTAGTGTCTTTGGCTAGCCGAGGGTGTTCTCGTTGTACCCTACTTTTATGGGGATACAGGAGTAAAAATATTTTTTTATCAAGATTTTGTATATTTATTTACGCGAACAAAGCCGCGGATGGATGCTATTACACATATAACATTGATAATGCTTCCTGTGTATGCACATGCCCTCTGTGACCAAAGAAACATTAATATAATTATCAATCTAGACTGTTTGTTTACAATGATCCTATTTATACCCCTTACCGTCAGAATCAACTGTTGATGTTGATGTTGCAATATTCAAATACTTTTTAATGGTCTGTTCGCGTTGCAGCACTCTTTTCTTAAACTCAGAAGCGTCACGAAGTATCAATATGCAGCTATCACAGATTTCATAATTATTACCTTCCTCCGATTTCAAAATAGAAATCTATAAATGAATACCAAAATAAGAATGAGTATAAAGCACCCCACAAAACATACATTTTGTGTAGCTAAGAACAACCTCGATCATGTCAGGTATCAAAGAAAAAAAAATAAAGTTTGAAAAAGAAAGGATAAAAAGAATTTGATACCATAGACACGTATGCACACACGCACTTGTGTGAGTCTGTCTGTGGTGTCTGTGTAGACACGTCACAATTTCAAATTACTGAATTTTAAGCCCACTACGCAAAACGACGGGTGTTATAAGTTTGACGTGTTTCTGTCTCTCTCTTTATCTTTGTATGTGTGTATTTATCAGAGGCATCTTAGCTCTTCAGTGGATGGACAGATTTTGAAGCAGGTTTTTTTGTTTTAAAGCTGTCATGATTGAAATGGTTCTTACTTTATAGTTTGTGAAGATTAGTCCAGGCATGCACAGTTATTAGCTCATTTGTAAGTGTTTAATATTCATAATATTAAAACCTTAAAAATTGGTAATTCTTTGTAGCTAGCAACAAAGAATTGTTGAAAAATACTGTCCACCCATAAAAATATAAATAAAAGCGCATGTGTAAGCATCAGAATGGATATTAGACTCATAGTATGAGTATTTCTTTTGGTGTGGAGTGGCATCATAACTTTTGAATGAAACGACCAATTTCAATGCAATAATTATTTGTTTGAAAGTTGAGGTGATCGAGATTATTCTTGACTTACAGCGGTTCAATGAAAATTTTGAGTAATGTCGAGAGAGAGTGTGTGAGAGAGTAATGTCATGGTTTGAATGAAGATGTAAAAAAATAGTGCTAAATACAAGTGTGACGTCCAATTTTTCGTTTTTATGTATCAGCGTGCAAGGTAGCTGATATAGGTCCGATTTTGGTTAGGGATGGCCAATCTGAATTGATTTTTTTGAAGATCGATTCATGCTAATACTATCTGCCGATTTTTTTAATCAATTCAACGGAATGCAATATTTATTAAGATCGAATCGTATGCCTGGTGATAGTACGAAAAAAATCGTATCATTTAAAAACGCTTAAAGAATATTGAAAAACATCTTTTGACAATTTTTACGATATTAGACCCTCGATGATGATGATGATGATAACATTTGGAAACTTCACAACCAGTTAAGTTTAGATAACGAATGATAGAGACATGAAAACTGCAAGCCCTTGCGCTTTATCTCACTGAAGCTATGTTCTGTATGTCTGTCTGTCTCTGTTTCTCTCTCTGCCAATCATAGATCATCCCTTGGACAGTTTAAACAGATTTTGGCAGCTTGATGCGACGAAGTTGTTAGGGTAAAATAAGGGTCCAATGGCACATGGAGAGGCAGTTGAAATTTACCAGGCCATAACAGAACAATGTTTGGGAAACACAATTATAGATTACTTGAGCAAATAGGAGCAATAAACAAACCGGATTAAAGCCAAATGTGAATAATTGGGAAATTATGTTGGGAACGAATTAGCAAGAAGAGCCTCGGCAAATAAAATATTCGGATCAGAACCAACAATGTCACTATTCACTGAACCAATATCTTCACAAGATAGGTGTCACCAACAATCCTCTGTGCAAAGTCCAAATGGCTGCAATCATTAGCTAAGTGTGAAAATAACTAACTTAAAAAAATGAAATCACATTCATTTAACTGATACACTTACCTCTATGTTAAAGGTTTGTGATAACATCTCGTGATAAACTTCCTTCTCCCCCATCCAAATATATTCCGTGACAATATCTCTGTAACAGTCTCTACTACGACAATATCGGCACACTGCTGATTGCAGTTGACAATTATGGGTTTCAGTTTCCATTATTGATAATTACTTTTGAGAAAGCTGGTTAATGCAGTGGGTGACAGCAACACACATAAGCAGTCTGCAATGAATAATGAACACAGAGGTGTTAAGTACCTAAGTTACTGGATCTGCTAATTTCTTTTCTATAAAAACAACTGCATTTCACCAACATTTTAGAAAAAATAGTACAAATCCAAAGCACCAAAGCCATTGCATTTTGTAATTTTTAAATTTATAATAATAATAATAAAGCAAGTGTTTTTGTATTTCACTAAATCTAAGGTAATCTAAAATAACATTTCAAATGCAAAATTATCAGTGAAAGTTTAATTTGATGGAGTGAAGAATGCAAGCAGTTAGTATTAGTACACAAATTAATTTAAAAAATTAGGCTACCACACCACATAGGTACCACTACCATACAAAAAACGTCGTCGCCTTGTGAGTATTTAATCCCTCAGTTAAGGATGATGTAGTCTCAGAAATGCATGTTCGTATAAAAAAATATGGAAAGTGGAGAAAGCTAGGCACGTCTACAATGATTATAAAATTATGATGAATACGTATATGAGTCATTTTCAAATTCTTTGGACCTGTGATGAAATTGCCTTGTCCTCAAAGTTTAGACAAAAAAATAATACTGATAAATATATTAATTCTTAATAATTCAAGTTCTATTTTGCAGAACTATCATTATATTTTACAGAATCGTTAATGAATACCTTTTCAGTAATACATAGTGACAATTTTATAAATTTTTTTAAACTGTTGATTTTCTGTCTCATTACAAAAAAAAAATGTCCGCCCATCCCTTTGCAACTTTAGGCACAATTTACATGTGTTATTTGAATGTTTTTAATTACGCTTAAATGCCATAATCCCTCTTAATAACTAAGATTATCATATATGATTTATTTAATAACAAATCTTTAAAGAATATGAAACTGTAGCAAACTAACTTGATGGTCCAGCAAATTAACCATTTGGTAACAAACTGTTTTGTAACGTAATATCAAGATGATTTTCTTTAAATTTTGAACTCTATCTAATGTCTAATCTAATGATGTTGGCAGAACTGAATCGATTCTGATTGGCTGATAAATATTGTCATGGCATGTGTTAGATAGAGATAATGAGTATTTTAGTGCGCTTGTCCGCGGTGAAAACCTGTTTTACAGTTTGGTTATCAAAAAAGAATTTTGCGATTCGTCGGTAAGTAATAAGTATTATACTTGTGTGATTTATATGAGCCATTAATAATA
>NJDD01007595.1:0-42621 GCA_002245505.1 Calephelis nemesis | reverse complement strand
TTTTTTTTTATTTGAAAGCTCAAGTGATCGATTTTTTTATGACATTGGAAGGCAAACAAGCAGACGGATTTCCTGATGGTAAGAAATTCCCGCCGCCTAGAGACACCAAAGGTGTTAATGGTGCGTTGCTAACCAGAGGCGGGGATGTTAGGCCTCGAGCAAAAGTAAGTTTACCGGCTACCTTACCCTCCGAACCGGAACACGTCATGACGTTATCATGACATCTGACTTAGTGGTAGAGTCTTGCAGCGACTCGCCCGGATTGGTATCACCGCCTTTCCAATTCCTGCTGCCATAATATTAGCGCAAGCCGTTGATGTGTTCCGATTCGGAGGATAAAGTACCCGGTAAACTTACCTTTGCTCGAGGCCTGACATCCTGGCCTCAAGTTGGCAACACACCATTACCACCTTTGGTGACTTAAGGCGGCGTGAATTTCTTACCATTAGAAAATTCTTTTGCTTGTATTGCCTTCCACTATCATAAAAAAAGATTACCTTACTTCTTATAAATCTAACAAAAATAACGTTGAAATTTACTAAAATAACTAATACTGGAAACTTATTCCTATTTCTGAAATCTGTTAAAAAAGTTTGTAGTCAACAAATGCGTGGGTACGATTCTGATTGAAGAGTGTCTTTAGTTAGTGGGCGTATTAATTTCATTCCTACGACTTAAATGAAAATACTTATATTTGACTAAACTTAATTAGGTTCAGAAAAATTGCAAAAAACTAAATCCAACTATTTCATCTGGTTCCACGTTGCAATTTGATCTTTCTTATTCTAAAGGTAGGTAATAATTTGATCCCTCATTCATTTTGTTTTGATCCGACAGATGACTTTTCACTTACACTTGATATAACAATTTATTCAACAACACTTGTACTTTCCACAATATATTATTTTTAATTTTTATAGTTTAGCCAACCGGTTTCGCTATACAAGCATCATCAGGACTTAAACTACTGAGTAGTAGGTTGTGTAGTTTAAGTTTTAGCCCTGATGATGCTGTATAAGCGAAACGGGTAGGCTATTAATTACAAAGTAATAAATTATAAGTTATAAGTAAAACAGTACAAGTGTTTCTTTCTTTAAAAATATGAATATTTGGAAGTTTTACCAAGTGCCGAAGATGGAAAATATCAAATATATATGTCTCTCGCCTGAAGTGATATGTGCTCGTTTTTTGTTCATGAAAAAATAATCATAAATAAAACCATCATTAAAATAATCTTTGTTAAAATTACGTTCTGAATTTATATTTTAGTCATCAGGCCATTATAAAATCTCATCATATAAATTTCTCCATCATCGCTCCAACACCATAACTAATTAGCAACGTAATAAAGTTATAATGGCCATCTCAAAAGGAACATAATATAAATGAAGTTGAAACGAATATAATTCACACAGGTGTTTCAGTTTATTAGATGGTTTAAAGATGTATTGCATTCTATAATTGAAAGTAGTCATAGCATGTCTTTAATCAGATTCTTTTACACGGCTTCAAATGCCTAATGAGTATAAGTAAGCTATTTTTGCTACCATAACTTTGGTACTTGCCACTGTAATACTGAAATTTTTAGCATTTTAACACAGTTACTGCAAAATATTGTCTTAGTTATTATCTCTATTTACAATTTTTTTTTGGGAAGATAGCTATGATTCCTAAGTAGCTAGCCTTTGATAGCACTCCAGTAACAGTTTTTCGATATACTTGTATTGAATGATATTGCAAATTTTTCAAGTGTTGATGACATTAATATAAAAATGATGTTGCCAACATAGATCATTAAGTTTTACTACTTATAACTCAAAACCACTACCTGGATTATCTTAAAATGAATAACATGTTTCTTCTTAATTTTATCGAAATCAAAACCTAGCTGTGTTTTGGTTTCAAGGTCCAAAAAAATCTATCCAAATCAATTACACAAATCACACGAAAAAAACTTAAAACTGAATAGATAACCTCCTCCTTTGAGGTTCTAAGTTTATAAAAGTTACAAAAATTTTGAAAACAAGTGGTAAGCCACAATCATTAGTTAGGCTTATGGGTGCAATTTCGTGGGTATAAGATAGTTTTGTCGATGAAACTGTCGTGACTACAGTATGTGTTCAGTCTTAGACTCACATTTAAAATACGTACACATTGTTAGATATTATGTCATGTCTACCTCAGTTCATATTCCCGTCCTTGTCCTAACGATCTTAGCGAGTGTCGTCTGTCAATACGGAGTGTTTTATTACAGTCAAAAAGCTTTGCTTCGTCTCGTCTGTTAATTATTTCTTTCCATTTTGTTGAGTAAAAAGTTCAATGCTTCAGGGCATCAGATTTTGTGATAAATTTAACGTCCCCTCGTGTTTTTTTACCCGCATCGAGTCTATAATTAAAGTTCTTTTTTTGGATAAAAGGGATTTTCGAGTGAAAAATCTGAATTTACAATATGGTATCAATGAGAGAAGTTTACAAAGTATGGCAAACTGAATATTACTAGCGACTTTGATCTCGTAAAATTACAAAATAGGATTTTTGCATCCGTGCTTGTATAATATTATAATATGCTATGGTGTCAGACCTATATAAAGTATTTCATTGGTTCAGACCAATGCCTATAGTACATTTATTGTGTATTCAGAAAGTTTGGCAGACTCCATGATTTTTATTCCCACAAAGCTCTGTAATTTTGACGCGTGGGCATAACCAAGGAAAAGTTTAAATAGCCATATAAAATACAAGCAAAATTTTTTTATCGACAAATACTTACCTTTGACCTTTGACCGTCACGTTGGTCGAGTGGCTAGCGTACACGCCTAGTTATATCGACCAACCGCGAGTCTCGGGTTCGATTCCCGACGGGGGTAGGGATTTGTGTGATGAACATTTAGATGTCTGCATTTCAAGGTCTGGGTGTTTATTAAATTTATTCTGGTGTCTATTTAAGTATTTCTGTGTAATAGTATCGTTGACTAACACCCATAACACAAGCATTTAATTTGCTTACTTTGGGGTTAGATTCAATTTGTGTGACTTATCCAGGGATATAATATATTTTATTTTGTTTAACTTATGCAGTACACTATCATTATAATATACTATCAATACAATAAACTATCATTTCATCTTTGTTAAAAAAATATTTTATCGTGAAATATTATTCGTGAAACATTTCCATGTTTCTTCAAATATTTTTAATTAAAGTTTCATTGCGAATATTTTACGAAGTTTAAGAACCCTAAAAATTATCGCCTCTGTGGTCTAGCGGTCCGGGTGTTGGACTTGACTGCGTGAGGTCTCGGGTTCGAATCCCGGGTCGACCAACAAAAAGGAAATTGGATTTTTCCAATTTCCTAATAAAAAAAATGTTGCTCGGGATTGGAAATGTGCCTGGTTGGCGATAGGCTTGCCACCTATCACAGTATGGGACTTAGTGTCTTCGGATAGTCGTGGGTGCCCTAGTTGTTCCTCTGCCTAACGCTTTGGGGATATGGGCGTGAAGATACTTTTAAAAATTATGAGCGAAAAGTCGATTGCAGTTGTGACGTTACCAAAGGACATGGGAATAGTTTTTTACCGATTCCAAAAAAAAACAGTCGAATTGATGCCCTTGAGTTTGTCCAAATAAAAAAGTAACTACACGCCAATATCTCCGAAAAGGTAGGCAGAGACACAACAAATACTGTTTTTTTAAAGAGAGATTATCAGCAATCATAAGCTACCTATGGAAAAGAATTTTCGTGATAATTAAATTGGAGTCGGTTTCTTTTGCAGTTTTAGATTCTTTTTGAAGTTATACTTCTTTTGGCGCGTTAGGAAAAAATGATGAGGGTAAATTTTTACGATGCGCGCGCACACTTTCACGAAAAACCGACATGATGAAGTTAGCTATAGATAACATTTTAGTTTTTCAAAAAAAGGTACCAACAAAGTAAATTAATTTCTATGGTTAGTGTCATTTTGTCTAAAAATGTAAAATAAGGCAAAAGATAAAATTTTTTAAAAAGATTTTTATCTTATTACGCCGAAGAAGTATAACTTCTAACGCGTGTACATAGGTACACACACAATTTTTTTTATGTATAAGAAGAGGCAAACGAGCAAGTTTTTCACATGATGAAAAGTGTCCACTGCCAAAGTTCACGCGCATCAGGAGTATCACAAATTTGTTACCAATCAATACCTACCTTAGAATGTCCTTTTCTTAAAGGTTCCAAAGTCGTATCCTTTTAGAAATACCCACCATGATATTAATGGTTCCACAACGTTTTTCCCCCCTTGATGGTCCGGGCTCCTTTGTAGAATAGACCATCTGCCTTCCTGTGCCAGGCAGCTCGTAAAAGGCGAGCATAGGCTTGCCGTTACTAACACCGTGATATCTGACTAGGTGGTAGAGTTTTGCAGCGACTCACCCGGATTGGTACCACCGCCTTACCTATTCCTGCCGCAATAACGACATAACGTGTTTCGGTTCGGAGGGTAAGATAGCCGGTAAACTTACTTTTGCTCGAGGCCTAACATCCCGGCCTCTGGTTGGCAACGCACCATTACCACCTTTGGTGTCTAGGCGGCGGGAATTTCTTACCATTTGGAAATCCGTCTGCTTGTTTGCCTTCTAATATCATAAAAAAAACAAAGGTATTATTCTAGGTAAGAAATGCTATCGGAATCACACAATTCTAGACCAATTTTCCCTTTAATTAATCATCATCAAGATTTCTAGATGAAGAAGCTACTAAAGCCTTTTGTTAAAATTTATCGATTTCAGAATGAGATGACCCATCGCCTGCGTGAAACAATCTTGAAATCTAGGCTAGCAGATTATTCCTCCAGAGTTTCTCATAACTAGAGGTAATTTGCAGTAAGCAGTTCGTCCAGATTGATTACCCCATTTTCTACTTCCGTACTATGTACCGGTTTAAGAGTAGAGTAGCGATATACACAAGTTGCCTGATGTCCTGACAATAAGATAGTAAATATAACATCTATTATGTCTTTAGGTAACAGTGACAGCCTTCAATTCTGATACAAAAAAAAATCTCCATTTCGCGTGATCATCACATCACGTCTGAACATACGGACCAATTTAACTCCTTTTTGCTGAGTTAGTTACTGTAACTTCCTACGAAGAGAAAAACTGGAAAAATTGCAGGGAACATGCGCAGAAAAATGTTTAAAATTTTTCCACACAAAATCCTCAGTATCCCTAATACGCAGTAGCTGTTAATAACAAGCTGGATGGTTCGCCGGGTCGTCTAGTCCACTAGAAATTATCGTATTGCAGCAAACTCTAGTGTTTATATGTACTTCGGTTACATTCAGTTTTATAATGATTGACGAATTGCTGCTTGACAACAGACTGAGTTTTTGCCTGCCATTGTCTGAGTAGAGAGGCAGTAGTGTTTTTATGTACCATCAGTACCTAACTAATTACTGAATTAAACCATATATTAAATGTTAATAACAATGTAGACTTATAAAGTAGGTATAAATGGACTAATAAAGTAGGTAGGTAACAAAAGTAAAAAAGTGTTCTTTTATGATACAAGCAAACAAGCAGACAGGTTTCCTAATAGTTAAAAATGTACACCACCTCGAGACACCAAAGGTAGTATGGGCGCATTGAGACCGGCAAATCGGTTACCGGCTACTTTACTGGAATACTTCAAAGTACTGACGTTTTGGCGGCAGAAATAGATAAGGCGGTGGTACCAATCCGACTTAACCGCTGCAAAACTCTACCACTTGGTAAAAAAGTGTTGTGGAAAATCACAAGTATCGTTTCACAAGTTTAGTACTAAATAGTATAACAACTCCAGGTCTTGCCCTGTCAATAATTCGGGCTCTAGGACAGCGAAGCACCTATAACATTCATGATCTCTATAGGCCACGTAATCTCATACCTTGTCGAGAGCCGTGTTTTCGCTGGCTGCAACCTTAAACAAAAAAAAATTAAAGAAATATCGTAAATTAAATGTTGCTTCCTGATTGTACTTTTTTAAGCCATAAAACTAACCCAAACTTGACAATTGCAACTTATCATCGTAAAAACTGCCTGCATTTTCGCTATTTTATAAGAAAAATAATGTATAAATGAATTGTAAAAAAGCGATATACGTGCAAGTATCATAAAATATTTAACTTTGATGAAATAAAGTTAATGGTAGTAAATAATTAAAATCGGTTGAAAAACTTAAAAGCTTTAAGAGCTTTTAAACTTAAAAATGTTTTTCCTGGACAGAATATTTTAAAACTATATTTATATTAAATTCTTTAACAGATATAAAATAAGCCTTTATTTCGCTAATTTGTAACTGTTGTGGTAAATAATCTTCCAAAGGACACAGAATGTGACAAGCCTAACTGACGTTCCCACCGCCTACCTCCGCGACCACTAGGTAGGTTAGCACTATACAAATACAAAATACTATATATTATATATATATAACGCTAGTCTACCGACCACGCGGCTCAGACGCATGGTATGCGCGTGGTCGACTCCTTATGGAACGATTGTGCTCAGCACACTACTTTTTAAACTTAGCATTTCCAGAATATCATCTTATGTATATATTAATACGTGATGCCAGAACTTTAGACCCTTTTTTACGAAAATTGCGCGGATAAAATTTGACACACTTATAGTTTATGTATAGGAGAGGAGCAAAAAGCTAATATTTTTTAATAATAATGCTTATAGAGAACAATAAATTAATAAATAAAACATTACCCTTACTACCATCCATTTGACACACACAAACAAATATATTGATGATAACGATAAAAGATCACAGATGGCGCACTAAAAATTTGGAAACAAAGTAGTTAGTTTTGAGAAGTGAAGTTGGAGTTCTTATCAACAACATATTAAAATTTATTATGGTCGAATTTCGACCAATGGACCACTAATAATACTTATTAGATGACATTTAAATAAAAATAGATTAAACTTTAGAAAAGGATGTAGGCTACTTTTTAATCAAAAATTCCAACGGGTAGCGTTGAAGAGATATATAATAAATAAATAGACGACGCGGACGAAGCCGCGGATAACAGCTAGTATTGTATATACAAAGATTAACACATGTTTTGTTTTTACCTTTGTGTGTTAAAATATACAAAACCCTGGCTTGCAATATAATTCTCGGTAAAACCAGACAAAAATGTGTCTCCGAAAATGCGTCCGTAGTCTCACTTAATCCTACATAAAAGTATGAAATCCTTGTTTATTAGTGAAAGGATGTTTAGACTAGGATAATCCGTGGTGGTAAAATTTACATTTATTTTTAATTAACACATTTTAGAGTAGACTATTAATCTTATTGTTTATACTAAAACTTAATAGACATTCCGCATATTTATGAGGGATTTGCTATTCCTTAATTATTCATTCTGTTAATGATTGTAGCTGTTTGCCTAAAGCTGTGTTTTTTGTGTTTTAATTTTGATATAAAAACAAGAGTGTATAGATATACAGATATGTTCTAGCTCGGAACATCATTTTCGAACTCGGCACTGGTAACAATAACCTGCATACATAAGATACATACAGACAGATATTTATTGAAATGATGTTACTTACGGCAGACTTAGAGGAGATAGGGATTTTGCTGCGTGAGCCATCCATAAACGGAGGAATGGCTTCACGACACAGTTAATGAATATGAAGATGTGGTAGAAATTGGTGATACTAATATTTAAAAATAACCAGACTTGTCGGCAATAGTACGGGAGTCAAAGTTAGAGAAAATATAAAATACAGATTTATTGGGCGTATGCGCGCGCATGTGCGTGTGTGTGTTTGTGTGTGTGTTTTAAGATTTTCCCTGTGTTGGCCCGGGTCCACTGAGTAGAATAGATCATCTGCCTGAGCTCTGCTAGACAGCTCGTAAGAGGAGTGGACAAGTTAAAATGTAGGTCATCACTGACAAGAAAACTGATGGTCCACCGCCTTACCTATTCATGCCGCTATAATGACTCTGTCATGTTCCAACCAGAGGGTAGGGTAGCTAGTAGATTGCGCTGTCCTGTGACCGGGATGTTAAGCCTATCTAATATCCCAGCCCTATCCTGTGAACAGCGATGCACCTGTAACATCTATGGTGTCTATAGGCCAGGGTTATCTCTCATCATCAGACGAGTCGTGCCTTTGTTCGCAAAGATTAATAATTAATAATCTCCCCGTGTTGGTCCGGGCTCCTTTGCAGAATAGACCATCTGCTTTCCTGCCAAACAGCTCGTAAAAGGCGAGTATAGGCTTACCGTCACTAACACCGTGACATCTGAATAGGTGGTAGAGTTTCGCAGCGACTCGCCCGGATTGGTACCACTGCCTCACCTATTCCTGCCGCCATAAAGTCTTGACGTGTTCCGGTTTGGAGGGTTAGGTAGACAGTAAACATTATTTTGCTCGAGTTTTAATATCCCGGCCTGAGGTTTGCAACGCACCATTACCACCTTTGGTGTCTCTAGGCAGCGTGAATTTCTTACCACCAGCAAATCCGTCTGCTTGTTTGCCTTCCAATTTCAAAAAAAAAATATTTAAATACCAAACTAAATCATCTTCAGCAAATGTACCATCATACAGACCGAATAATAAAAACCTCAGTCTATTTAATATTATAACGAGGGTAAATGTGTTAATAGATCGTTCTACCTTTATCTTGGAATATATTTTTTGCCCCTGTGTTATCTGATCCTGTGCCCCATAATTTACCGAGCCTCCACCGGACGTGTGGTCAGCCGCCTAACGCTTGTTATTACCAAACCCAGGTGGTATTAATCTTTCAGCTTTTATGATTTATTCCCTTAATCAGTAGGTAATATATTATACCTAGGCCACAGAGAAATAGTTGTAATAACTTTGGGATGACAAAATAAGGTTTATATGCGGAGTTTGATGGTGTATTTTTTTTATTTTATTACATACATTTTACAAATAATTTGCAGCGATCCGTTAAACTAGTCTTGAGGGAGAACTAAGCTATATATAAAACAAAATTGCGTGTTAATTGTATCACGCTTATACGGATTGACCGATTTTGTTAATTTTTTGTTGTATTGATTATTGTCGGGAGAGGAATCATGTAAAGAGAAAAACCGAGAAAATAGTTAGGAAACGGGAAAAAACCACACTTTAATTTTGTCTATTCAAACTGTTAGTAGCGGTAACGTCATGCAATATGAAGTTCGCCGGTTCAGCTAGTACATATATAATGAATACCCATTTTCTGTGATCATTGCGTTACGCCTAAACGAATGTAAATATTTCACTAATTCTTATGTTTACTAATTCTATTTTAGTTATGTCAGGAGAAAATTCTTATGAAGAAAAACCGCCAAAATTGCAGGGAAAAAGGGAAAAGAGTAGGTCCTTTTTTATGTAAGCTATTAGTACCTACCTTCCTACTTATAATTAAAACAAGCTTCTGTTTTTAGAATGATTTGTGACGTCTAGTAATAAACGCATTTTTATCTAGACACGCGGCAGCATGTCAAGCCAAGTTCAAGCAAAAAACTGGCAAGCCAGCGTCGAGTGTAATTTTACACGAACCACTTGGTGCCACTTTTGACCCTTTTATGACTCAAAATCTATTTAACGTAAATACATAAAACTACGTGTGTCTAATCATGTCTATAAGTTAATCAAGAATCTCAAATTTCATAAAGCTAACTCAAACGGTTATAAAGATATGAAGGTCTAAAAGTCGTAAATTTTAGTAACTACTGACTGACTGACTGACATACCTATAGTAGCTAAACCTAACCTACTTACAGATGACCTAGAAAGATGAAATTTGGAATCCAGCTCGGTAATTATGTGTAAACGTAGGAAAAAACGAAAAATAAAAAAAGTTCAAAAATACTATTAGATCTCTTATTTCAAAATAAGAGATCTAATAGTAAGTAAGATTTGACTTGGCCAGTTTTTTATCAGTTTTTATAATGTGTATTATGTTGAATATTGTTATGAAATAACTGATGTAATGAAAACTGGCCAAGTTAAATCTAACCTACTATTAGATCTCTTATTTTGAAATAACAGCATTTGTTATAGGTATCTAATAAAGCAAAGAAATAGAGTTTCTTACTTGATCATAATATTATTTTGTCCATATAAATAAGTATTTGGATTTTGCATAGAACTTGGCACCCATTAAGATTTAAATTCTTTTTGAGGCGGAGTTCACAGCCAAGCATAATTTTTGTATTGAACTTGGCTCTCCTTTTTTAAATTTATGTTTTTGGTGTGATATTTTTAAGAGCACCATTAACAGTATCTTGCTAAATCTTACTTTAAGGTTGACTGAAAGAGATCGCTGCCTTGGTGATTAGGCCGCCTTTGTGTATCTTCTTAGTTTAAGCTATTTTAATGTACTTGTAATATCTTTGTTTTTGGTGCACAATAAATAGTTATTATATTTTATTGTATTGTATTAGTACCTAGCTGTTAATGTCAAATAGCTATAGGTGACAGTTATATCTAACCATCAAAGAAGCTATCAACTTAGCGTTGCCTATAGGTACCAAGACTCATTTGTACGATGATCTAGTATTATGTTGAACCAGTATAGTTCTCCGACCAGGACCATCATTCATAGCTTGATAGAATGCTCAGCAAAAGCAAGTGCGGATTGGTACATCCATGTTACCTGTTCCTTATGTCGTAGCGTCAGTGTTCGCCACTATCGAGGTAGATTAACTTGTAGTTTTGCTTATAAAATAGCTGTTACATCTACCGTGACTGTACGCAATTGTTGATTCTTACCATCAGGACATCACATGTTTTTTCGCGGTATTACATCAAAAATTTAAATGCGTATTTGGATTACTCATCAAGACCAACTACTTTGTTTCCAAACTGTATTATAGTTTGTGCGCCATCTGTGATCTTTTATCGTTATCATCAATATATTTATCTGTGTGTGTCAAATGCATGGTAGTGTGGGTAATGTTTTATTTTTTTAATTAATGCACTTTATAAACATTATCGTTAAAAAATATTAGCGTTCTGAACTTCTCCTACACATAAACTATAAGTGTGCCAAATTTCATACTCCTCCGTCAGCGCAATTTTCGTAAAAAGGGTCCAAAGTTTTTGCTTCACGTATTAATATAAAGAATGAATGAATATTGTCGTCAAGCCGTTTGCAGGCAGAAAACTTTACTTTAAAGTTATCGATTTCAATCTAAAATTAAAAAACAAATAATATCGTAACATTAAAACCCGTTTCTACAACTTAAATATTATAACAAAATAAAAACTGTAATTCAAACTTTTTCATCTTAAATTTCAAAGTAATTTACCAAAAATATAAATGTTTCTAAACTTTTGATTAAAATATTCAATAATTGAGTTCGTTATTCGAAAATAGATTTGATTTTAATGTCTCCCGTTGCCCCTGTTTTGTCAGACATGACGCACGCAGGCCGCCCTGCTCCAAATTAGATTGGATATCATTATTCCGAATCATTCCCACCCACCACAGGACACGCGACGGGCAAACATTGATAATTAACTTGTAGTTTATAGCTGTTGCCCGCGGATTTGCCCACGTTGTTAATAGTCCCACAGGAACATTTTCGGGATAAAAACTATCCCATGTGTTACTCCAAATTACCCTCTATGTATGTGCAAAGTTTCATGAAAATTGATTCAGTAGTTTTTGTGTGAAGGAGTAACTAACAAGCATACAAACTTTCACATTTGTAATATTAATATGATTATTCATATAAATTGGGACTTTTTTATGAGATGTTACTTTGTAAGTTCAAGCCATCGGCTTTAGATACGCCACGCTTGCTGCTCGATGCTGGTAGAAAGTATTGGTTAAAAATAAAATGGAAGCTTGCGCTTCTCTATCGTGGATTATTAGGGAGTATTAGGGCCATCGAAAGAAAAGATGGTTGTTATTTTTGGTTTAATTATTGAATTTTGTGTTTACATTGAGTAAAATTAGTCAATTTTCATGACATTTAACACAATTTTGTTAAGGTGTACAAGTGAAGTATTCATGAAGTGCATCATACCACCAAATTTCACTAAATGAGAAAAAAACTCAAGACGGAAAAGATACACTAATGATCTGAAGGTAGACGTCGTACATCCGCCTAATCAAACATGAAACAGAATACCGTCGAAACAAACGAGAAAATATCTATATGCAAATTAGAATGACCTTTTTGTACGGAAAACAAAGTTCTTTATTCATGTGAAAACAATATGAACGATCTATGTATGGGTTACAAGTTGGCAACAGCGATATAGACGTCGATGTAGTCGAAGCACGTTGCAATATAAAATATTGTTTGAGGCTTATTGCCGTGAATGTGCGGTAAGCGATGTTTCTGATCGAATTACGTTACATTCAAAGTTCAGCTTCTGTGAGCTTGTGGGGAGTGTAATGGTTTATTGGTAGATAAAATATTGTGTATTTTTAGACGACTTTGTATAAAGGAGGATTTTAATTCGTCTATAACTTTTTTTGACCACCTTGTTGGTAGAGTGGCTCGCGTACCTAACTACATTGACCAACCGCGAGACTCGGATTCCCGACGAGAGATTCCCGACGGGGGCAGGCATTTATGTAATAACAGTTAGATGTCTGCATTTCCGGGTTTGGGTGTTTATTAAATTTATTCTGGTATCTATTTAAGTGTTTCTATGTATTAGAATCGTTGACTAACACCCTTAACACAAGCGTATAGTTTACTTACTTTGGGATCAGATTCAATTTGTGTAACTTGTCTATTGATATATTTTATTATTATTATTATTTTACCTACCTTCTTCTTTTCTGTTGCTCTTGTTGAAGTAATGTATATGTAATATACTGTAGTTCGTTTTCACTCTCCTTTCTCTTCTTCATTTCTTTTAATAATGTTTACATGTACATGACTGTGGCAAAAACTATTATTATGAATATTAAATAAAAAAGCGACCAACTTTATGTCCAATATTCTCAAAATCATTTTTCTGACAATTATTTTCTTAATTTAAAATATATGTATCATGATTTGAACTTATAACTTCTGAGAAACTTTAAGAACTTAGTGAAAAGCAGTTTTAGTTTTTAAAAAAAACATTTAAATTTAAAACACATTCAAACCTTGCTTATAGCTGGATTGCAATGTTCTCTACTTTATTATTAATTATAGTTTCAATTGAAAAAAAAAACAATTTGTCTATAAAATTGTATATACCTATATTTAGAACAAATTCAAATAGGCAAATAACTATTTCTTATTTTCCCTACTGATTTCCCCACAGCATTTCATCCGATGCTTTTCGTATACAAATAATCAAATATTCTATAAACTTCGCGGCTTTGATTAAATATAAAATGGCTGGTTCAATGCGGCGTTCATAAAATTCAGGTCACCATTATTACAAAGGCACACCTCGTGAATGCTTCAACATTGCTTAAGAAATACGGGTCGTTATACCGAAGGATATTATTTCCGGTCATGCTATCGTGAATTATTATTATGTTATGGTGCTAATAAAATTAATAGAAGCCTTGTAACGTTAGACTGACTGATATTGATGGCTCCTATATCTCGGCAAAATTTATTGAAGCTTGTAGTAGGGGAGCCCGCGATGCTAAATGTGTAGTAACTCGAGCGTCGTGGGGACCCATTGCATTTTGTCGATTAAATAGTGGAGAGTATAAAATGTCATGTACGGTTTTTCTTTTTAGCGGTACTTTAAGTGTCTAGAAGCTAAAACAATAATTCCAGTCACTTGATCATAGCCGACCTCATCAGATAATAATAATATGTATGCATAATTCGACTCTGATGACAGAAATATGTCAATCAAACAGATTTCTGTAATGGACAATTAACAAATATGACTTGGTTTTTGAAAGTATCTGAACCTCCTACTCCCGTACGTCTTGTTCAAATCATCAGAAAATTCAAACATGGACTTATAATTCAATAAGCCCGCCGTACTTTAATCTGACACGCTCGAGTATATTTTCAAGCCAAATAAAATTTGAGAGACACCCCTACATGCGCGCCTCTATATAGAGATTTGATACATAATGGAGGTGTTTAACAGTGGTACAGGGTCCCCGTGTTGCTCCAGGCTCCTTTGCAAAATAGACCATCTGCCTTCCTGCCAGGCAGCTCGTAAAAGGCGAGCATAGGCTTACCATCACTAGCACCGTGACATCATACTAGGTGGTAGAGTTTCGCAGCAACTCGCCCGGATTGGTACCACCGCCTTACCTATTCCTGCCACCATAACGTCCAATGCTTGCCATTGACGTGTTCCGGTATGGAGGATAAGGTATCCGGTAAACTTACTTTTGCTCGAGGCCTAACATCCCGGCCTCAGGTTGGCAACGCACCATTACCACCTTTGGTGTCTCTAGGTGGCGTGAATTACTTACCACTAGGAAATCCGTTTGCCTGTTTGCCTTCCATTACCATAAATAAAAAAGGTGTCTCCCATATCTTAACCTGATGCGCTTGAGTTACTCGAAAAATCCTCTTTTGGGCTCCCCTGCTATAGAAATCGGGCGTTGCAAGAGGCGTGTCTAAGACATTCGTCTTGGTTATTTATTTTGCATGCGATTCTAGTACGGGGAGTAAATCTTTCTAATGCAATATGGGTATTGAAGGCGATGTTTTTGAATGAAGTCTTGCATTTGGGTCGATGTTTTATCCGCAAGGCGTCTTTTTTACTACAGATAAAGGTAAACGAGCGTAAACGTTTTTTTTAGGATTCCGTACCCAAAGAGTAAAAACGGACCCTATTACTAAAACTCCGCTGTCAGTCTGTATGTCTGTCTCCAGGCTGTATCTTACAAACCGTTATAGCTAGAAAAATGAAATTTTCACAAATAATGTATTTCCGTTGCCACTATAACAAGAAATACTAAAAATTAAGTAAGTATTAAGGATCGCTATACAATAAACGTTTTTTTCGTATTTTTTTGCTCAATATTAAAAACGAACGCTTCAAATTTTGACAGAATATTTACTTGTATATTACTTTTCAAAATAAACAATTTAATAACAATAAAGTAAATGTTAAAGGGGGATTCCTATACAACAAACGTTATTTTATATTATAGGTGTACGGAACCCTTTGTGTGCGATTCTGACTCGCACTTGGCCGGTTATTTTATTCCATAAGAAAGCGAAACGCTAAATGGCAAAACAAACCTGCCACTCTTACTATTAAGTGTATGTTTAATTAGAATTAGAAAGTGAATAATTAGACAGATGACTTGAAGATATTGCTGTCACCTATGGACACAATAGTTGCTAATTGACATTACTGTTAAGCGCCTTGGATCTTAGGACAGATATGCAAGTCTATCTTCTATCCAACACGGAACGTGACAATAGTGAACACAGACACTACGGCATTGGGAATAGGTAAGATGATACTAAAACATTAATCCACAGCGCTATACCGCTGGATCTAATTTTGAATACTGCATTGTAGAAATAATTTGGTAAATTATGTTTCAGTTTTCGTGGATGTTGGACTATAATTGCCTAAAATAACCGAACTTTTATGTTACTTAAATGTAACTTAATGTGAAAGAAGACGCTGGCTAGATCTCATGGAACAAGACAATTCATTAGCAGAGATATTAATAGGGGTTCTGGACAATAATTGTAAATGCTGGTTGTAAACTTAAAGTCAGAGAACCAGGGAAAAAGTAAAAGAAAACGCATCTTGGTAGCATGAGGAATATCCGCGACTGACGATAGGATAATGAAATCAATTAAGGCACTTTCTAATACCTTTTTAATTAACGAAAAAATTACGAATATTGGTAAACATTAAACTAAACTAAATTCTAAAAACTCTCAGATCAACTAATAACATTCATGTACTATTACGTACAACATTTAACCATTAAATTATGAAAGTTCCACTACGGACGAGAGGAATAGAAATTCCTGAATACATTTCAACAGAATCCTAAATACAAAAACGGACGCAGAGAAATGCTAAACTAGCTGTGTCCTATTTACTTTATTAGGGCAACTCGACTCAACCTTTCATCTAAAGAAATTGTATTACACCAAAACGCACGTAGGTTTGATTGCTTTGACGAGATCACCCAAAATCGTAAGCAATGATATGAGGGATGATCATTTGAATTCATGAGGAGATAGTTCAGTGCTCGCTTTGATCAACATTGGAAAGAAAAAACAAGCTTATAGACTTTCTGATGTTTAAAAGTAAACAAAATAAAGGAATAATATTTTATTATTTAAAGAACATACAATCTACTTCAGACATATGTATATATAGTAATCTATATATTAATACGTCAAGCAAAAAGCTTAAACCCCTTTTTACGAAAATTGATGTTGACGGAGGAGTATGAAATTTGGCACACTTATAGTCTATATGTAGGAGAAGTGCAGAATGCTAATACTTTTAATGATTATGTTTATAAAGGACATTAATTCAAAAAATAAAAAATTACACGTACTACAATGCATTTGACACACACAAACAAATATACTGATGATAACAATAAAAGATCACAGATGGCGCACAAACTATAATCATACCGTTTGGAAACAAAGTAGTTGGTTTTGAGAAATGAAGATGACTTATCAACAGGATATTAAAATTTATTATGTTCAAATTTCGACCAATAGGCGATACTAATAGTAACAATAAATATTCCTGCGGGGCTATTTAATATCTTTTAAGTGATGATCACTTAATAAAGTTTACATCAATAGATTATAACGTTATTGTATGGAAGTGAGAGTTGGGTATGTCAGAAAGATCATGAAAGTAAGATAAATGCGGCCGAAATGAGAGCACTACGGAAAATCTGTGGTGTAACGCTCGCTGGTCGCAGTCGTAACAGTAAGATCCGAGAAAGAGTGGGATTGAAAGAAAGTGTTGGTGTTAAAATGCGAAAGGGAATGCTCCGCTGGTTCGGGCATGTGGAAAGAATGACAGATGAAAGATTGACAAAGCAGATATACAATGCGAATGTGGATGGATGTAGGTACCCGGGGAGACCAAGGCTGACATTTCACGATCAGATCAATCGAATATTATACGAGGGTGGTGTCAAGAGCGTGTTTGTATGAAAAGGGTAATGAATGTGAAGGAAGCAAGACAGGTTTGTCAGGATCGTGAGGTCTGGCACTCGATACTCTCTGCCTACCCCGTAAGGGACTTGGCGTGAAGATATGTATGTATGTACATCAATAGATTTCAAATGATGTATATTGTAGTTGCTATCTCCTTTGTATTTTTGTTGGTCACAGGAGATAGCAAATATAAGACACGGCATTCGACAGCAATTTGGTGCAGAGTTTGCCCAGTGATCATCACTAAAAAGATACTGAATAGCCCCACTGGACAAGTTACACAAATTTAATCTAACCCCAAAGTAAGCAAATAATTATCTTATGTGTGGGTGTTAGTCAACGATACTAATACATAGAAATACATTAATAAATACTTGAATAAATTTAATAAACTCCAGGATCCGGAAATCCCCATGTTGGTCCGGGCTCCTTTGTGGAATAGATCATCTGCCTTCCTTGCCAGGCAGCTCGTAAAAGGCGAGCTAAGGCTCACCGTTACTAACACCGTGAATTCTGACTAGGTGGTAGAGTTAAGCAGTTTAAGGTAGTCAGTAAACTTACTTTTGCTCGAGGCCTAACATCCCGGCCCCAGGTTGGCAACGCACCATTACCACCTTTGGTGTCTCTAGGCGGCGTGAATTTCTTACCATCAGGAAATCCGTCTGCTTGTTTGCCTTCCAATATCATAAACAAAAATCATTCTACAATCCAAACTGGACCGAAACGCTACCTCTTACTAATTAGACTTGGGGAACGAATTATAGCAAACTTGTCTCATGTTTAACAGGCTTCTATTAAAACTGGTAGTCGCCCATTAGTCGAAATTCAACCACAATAAATTTTAATATCTTGTTAATAAGTCATCTTCATTTCTCAAAACCAACTACTTTATTTCCAAACTTTTTAGTGCGCCATCTATAATCTTTCATGGTTATGATCATTATGTTTGTTTGTGTGTGTTAAATGCATGGTAGTGTGGGTAATGTTCTATTTATTCATTTAATGTACTTTGTAAGCATTATTATTGCAAAATATTAGCATTCTGCACTTCTTTTACACATAAACTATAAGTTTGCCAAATTTTATGCTTCTGTATCCGCGCAATTTTCGTAAAAAGGGGTCCAAAATTTTGGCATCACATATTAATTAGATAGTGGTTCACAAACGTTACAAAAAAAAATATAGCAGAATAAAACAAGGAGCAATCAATGAGCTGGATATTCTACGATCCTATACAACCTTTTTAAATAATTTAAGTTTGGTACATTTTTCTAAATTTGTTGTTTTTCTAAAATGTTGTTATTTTTCAAAACGTATGCATTGGTCCACAAAACATTAGATTATTCTATGGAGACGAGCCACATGCACAAGATTGTTTTGTTCCTTGTATTTTCAGAGAATCACAATTTGTTTTAGAAAAACTTAAGTTCTTTTGAACATATGGGTGGTGATTCTGTCATGCACAAACTTAACTTCATTTAGATTCATGCTACCTTTTTCAGATGAAATAAAATAGATTTTATAATTTTGATAAGTCAGATTAGTCTTTATAATATGTCAAATTAAGCCTTTTCAAACAAAAATTTTCTGGGGAATAAATAAAATGAATTTCGTGTATAGACTAATTTGACAGCATCAAAAGTGTTTTGTCTCCTATTATTGTCTTCGTTGAAAGGAGGTAGCGATAACTTCCACTCTCTTTATGTTTTTCATAGTAACACGCAAGTGTTTGTCAATATATGTGGGAGCAAACCAAATTGCCCTCAAATTTTTAACTTTTTTTTTCAATATTTAATGTTCATGACTTCTTTTACAATGGGTCATGATATTGTTTATATAGTTAACATTGAGAACAAGATAAGAGTTTGAGCTTGTTCCAGTTATTTACTTTTTTGTCATAAGTAAGATATTTTGCCATCCGTATCCACAAAATAATTCAAATATCAACATTGTTAACCAAATTTTGAAATCACAAACAATTTGCATTCAGGAAACATGTGTGTCAAATGTAAACGCTCCTAATGCAGCTATTTTCGAAGATACGAGAATGTAAATAGCAAGTTTCGCGGTAAATATCTCACTCTGTCGCAAACACAGTCGTGGCGTGCTTGTCAAAATGATTTGTGCGGTTATGTTGGTACTCTTTAACAATCTTTTACTTAATATGACTTGTATAAAAGTTAGCCGTACCTGATATTGGCTAAATAAGTCGTGAAAAACGATTAAAAGCCATATTTACAAAAGAAGAAGAATATTTAGCGGTCATTTTGTAGTGGCGGCCATTTTGGATTAACAACAAAACTAAAGCTTAGGTACTTAAAGTTTCTATTTTTTTTTAATTTTTTTTTCTCAAACTTCGGTCAATGCGAAATATTTCAAAACTCGGTGTATAGATTTATCACTCACTAAAGAACTAACTAAAAATTAACGGCAATTTTAATTTAGAAAAATTTCATCGGAGTTTTGGCACCATCGAGCGAAAAGGTGGTCTTAGTTTTTTTTTCTAATTATTATATTTCGTGTCTAGAGTGAAATTAGTCAATTTTGGTAACACATAGTATTTTTTTTCCAGTTAATGACATAATCATAAAGAAATTAGTGTATCGTGTATATGTTTGCCCCCCAAAATCTCACTAATTGAACTTGAGTAAGGAGGCCAACGCCTAAATCAAGACCTTGAAGTGACTGCTTATTATGATTTATGCCTGATTTCGAATAGTTTTCGTCCGAGTCTGATTTACTAAACTGAACTAATGGCAGATGCTGACGCCACTGCCAAAACAAATTTGTAAAAACCGCGAGGTTGACAACATATTAGTCATTCAAAAAAAAATGCCAAAACCACAAAAAACTTATTTAAAATTTGTTGAAATTGGCATTAGGCGCCATTTTATAATGTGATATTCTGATTTATCATGTTATTTGTGTACATTAAAATTTAGCTTTTTAATAATTTGAAGTTTATATTGAGTGAACTTAATCAATTTTAGTGGCATTTGTACATTTTTTCCAGTCAATGAGCACAGATGAGATAATCATGAAGAAATTAGTGTATCGTGTACCTATTCATTAATTCCCACTAAATCCAAAAGGTCATTCAAAGTCGAGCTGGGTAACAGGTCTAAGTACTGAAATCTACGACAGATTATCTTATACATTTTTGAAACTATTTTAGATATTAATGAAGTGAAAACTTCTTTAGCGGCGTTGCGCATATTTTTTGGAATGGGTAAAAACTTCTAAACTCGCATAAGGACACGTGACCTGATTTGTAAGACAAAAATTCGTAAGACGGTGCAGGGCGCTTGCGCAAATGTTCGTGTTGTCATGTTTGTGTACGATAGTGCAATAAATGAATATTGTATTCTACCACGTAAATGCTACTTCTTTCATAATGATAATTAAAGCAATTCGTGCAAAATTATTTCCTGAATATTCCAAAATATAAAAAATGCAAAACGTTAATATTCAAGTTTTCGCTTCTGCTGGCACTTCTGGAGTGCAATCCGTTTTTTTTAGCTTAATCAAGCAAATCAGGACTGTGACGAAATATTATACTATTTTAGTGCCACCATAAATAAGCTAATTATGATTCCTTTTGTATATAAATAAACAAAACAATACAAACAGAGCCGATAGAAAATAAAAACATGTTTATTATCTGAAAGTATTACAAGAGCTCTTAAGAAAAGGGCTCGAGTTGGGATGACAGCGAGGGGATCGAAAGGGTGTCAGATTTTGACTTTGACCTTGTTTCATCACAATAGTTGTTTACCGCAAGACAATCCGATGATGTAATAATAAAAGCTTCTTGTAACTTCCTTATTTATGTTTTGGATACTAGACGTAACTCGTGACTATGCCCGCGTATTATCCTATTAATATTATAAATGCGAAAGTTTGTATGTATGGATGTACGGATGTTTGTTACTCTTTCACGCAAAAACTACAAAGCCGATTACGATGAAATTTGGTATATAGGTAGCTGAAGACCTAGAATAACATATAGGCTACTTTTTATCCCGGAGTTCCCGCGGGATTGGGACTTACGCGGGTGAAACCGCGGGGCGCAGCTAGTCGTTTATAAAAATGTTTCTTTACTCTCGTACCCCTAGTAGATACATACACATCCAGAATCAGAATACTTTATTCACTTGGACCACACAAGTGGTACTTGTGCCATTTGCCATTTTTTTAAACTACCACCTGATCGAAATAGTAGCCACATACTGAGAAGATCCGGCCAAAGTAACTCAGTGGGAAACATCCTCATAGTAAGTCCTTTACGGTAGGCAGAGATTATCGAATGCCAAATCTTACGATTCTTGCAGAGCTGCCTGGCAATTTTTTTTAAGATAATGAAAGGCAAACAAGCAGACGGATTTCCTGATGGTAAGCAATTCACGCCGCCTAGAGACACCAAAGGTGGTAATGGTACGTTGCCAACCTGAGGCCGGGATGTTAGGCCTCGAGCAAAAGTAAGTATACCGGCTACCTTACCCTCCGAACCGGAACACGTCATGACGTTATGGCGGCAGGAATAGGTAAGGCGGTGGTATCAATCCGGGCGGGTTGCTGCTAAACTCTACCACCTAGTCATATGTCACGGTGTTAGTGACGGTGAGCCTATGCTCACCTTTTACGAGCTGCCTGGCAAGGAAGGCAGATGGTCTATTCTACAAAGGAGCCCAGACCAACACGGGGAGTTTTTTTATTAAATGTTTCTTCACTCTCGTACCCCTGGTAGATACATACATAATACACATCCAGAATCAGAATCAAAATCATAATAACTTTATTCACTTAAATCATACAAGTGGTACTTGTACCATTTGCCATTTTTTTAAACTATCACCAGATCGAAATAGCAGCCACATACTCAGAAAAAAAAGTATCTTCACGCCCATATCCCCAAAGAGGTAGGCAGAGGCACAACCAAGGCACCCACGACTAGCCGAAGACACTAAGTCCCACAATGTGATAGGTGGCAAGCCTATCGCCAACCGGGCACATTTCCAATCCCGACCAACATTTTTTTTTTAGAAAATTGGAAAAATCCAATTCAACATACATACTGAGAAGATCCGGCCAAAGTAACTCAGAGGGATCCTCATAGTAAGTCCTTTACGGTAGGCAGAGATTATCGACTTCCAATTCTTACGATCATTGCAGAACTGCCTGGCAATTTTTATTTTTTATGATAATGGAAGGCAAACAAGCAGACGGATTTCCTGATGGTAAGAAATTCACGCTGCCTAGAGACATCCAATGTGGTAATGGTGAGTTGCCAACCCGAGGCCGGGATGTTAGGCCTCGAGCAAAAGTAAGTTGACCGGCTACCTACCCCGGGAGAACGTCACCGACTAACCGGAACACGTTAACGGCAAGCAAGCTTATTCACTCTCGTACTTTTGGTATATAATTACACATCCTGATACTAAGTCCATGTAGGCAGAATATATTGAGTGCCAAATTTTACTATCCTTGCAGACCTCTGGCTTCTTTCACATTAATTATCCTTTTTATATAAACACGCTGCGTTCGAAGAACTTTGACATCACTTTCGGATAATATCCGTGAGTGAGTGAGTGATTTGACTGTGGAATATCAACCTAGGTTTACCCGATTGAAAAAACCAAGAAGATCTGGCACTTACCAGTAGCTGAACAAAGAAAGAGTTTCTTTCGAACAATATCAATATATCAATACATATTATAAAACAAACTCCACCGCTGCGTGTGTCTGTCTGTTAGCGATTAACTCGAAAAGTACTGAACGGATTTTTATTTGGTTTCCAACAATAGATATAACAATTCTTGAGTTAGGTTTTGGTGTACAGTAAGTTTATGTTTTGTACAAACCAATGATATTACAACAAAATTAGTTCAATATGTCGGCAAAAAATAAGCCGATCGGGAGCTTTCCTCGAAAACGCTGCCAAAACCTTTTGAGTTTTAAAAAAACTTGGTTCGGGCTCCTTTGCAGAATAGACCATCTGCCTTTCTTGCCAGGCGGATCGTAAAAGGCAAGCATAGGCTTACCGTCACTAACACCTTGACATCTGACTAGGTGGTAGTTTCGCAGCGACTCGACCGGATTGGTACCACCGCCTTACCTATTCCTGCCACCATAACGTCATGACGTGTTCCAGTTCCGAGGATAAGGTAGCCGGTAAACTTACTTTTGCTCGAGGCTTAACATGCCGACCTCAGGTTGACAACGCACCATTACCACCTTTGGTGTCTCGAGGTGGCGTAAATTTCTTACCAACAGGAAATCCGTCTGCTTGTTTGCCTTCCTATAACATTTAAATATATATAAAGAGTTTTGTATGATGCAACTAGTATATTAATAAAACAAAGTCCCCCGCCGCGTCTGTCTGTCTGTTCGCGATTTACTCGAAAAGCACTGAACGGATTTTCATTCGGTTTTCAACAATAGATATAACAATTCTTGAGGAAGGTTTTAGTGTATAGTAAGTTTATGTTTTGTACAAACTAACGATATTACAACGATATTAGTTCAATGTCGGCAAAAAATAAGCCTATCGGGATTTTTTCTCGAAAACGCTGCCAAAACCTTTTGAGTTTTAACAAAACAATGTATGGTGGGATTTTTCCTCTTCGATAGATCTCAAAAAAAGTAAGCTGTGGTATATGTCTATCTTTAAAGAATAACCCACAATAACCGTTTTTTGCGTTTATTTAAAACAGTAAAATGAAGGGTTACTTTAGAACATATATTTAGCAATCTGATTAACCCTTAATCAAATAAATCTTTTAGATACGTTATGAGTGTAATTTAGATCAAAATTGCCTTTAACACTATCAGAAAAAAATTAACAACTAATGAGTTATCAAAAAGTTAAAATCTCCCTGCGCAAAATTAAATATCGTTGAAGTGTAGCAAAGACATGCGCGCTTACTGCATTCCCCCCTTCCCCCGGCCTCTCTGGTGTTCATGAATGCTATATTACGGGATATAAAGTAGCCTATATGTTATTCTGGGTATTCAGCTACCTACATACCAAATTTCATCGTAATCGGTTGAGTAGTTTTTGCGTGAAAGAGTAACAAACATCCATACTGACATCCAGACACACTCACAAACTTTCGCATTTATAATATTAGTAGGATTTTTATTCTTGAATAATCGAAGCGAAGCGAGGGCGGGCAGCTAGTGATAGATAAATAATATAATCAGCTGGGCGCTTATTCAAACCCAGGCAACATTCTGTTTAAAAAAAAACTTAGTTATCATACTCGAGAAGTTTTAGTTTCTCTAGCCTTTTCACTATCTCTACACATGAATATATGTCAAAATATAGCATCGTTGCGACGTGGAAAAAGGATATACAAAACCACCATCGAATTAATAATTTCAAGGAAGTATTTTATTTACTTATTTTAAATTTATGCACAACAATGTAAAAAGGTGGACTTAATGCAGCATGGCATTCTCTACCAGTCATACACACTCATTAAGAGAGCTTATTTGGATGGGGTGCACAGAAAGTTTCTCTGTGAGAATTTCGGGGTTCATTTAATATATCTTAAGCTTTCTTACCAAACTCGTTAGAGACTCGAGTCACTTTGCGAACTAGCAGAAAGATTTTAAAGAAATACACGGCCACTATAGACAGTAATGAAAAAGAACGTGGATGCCAAATGAAACAAGACATCCTGTAGCCTTTTATGAGCTGCTAGGTAGAAAGGGGTAGTACATTTCTCATGGTTAGCATGAATGATACCGTTAGTACGATATGCTGTTTTATCTAACACTTACACCATGGTAACGAAAAATATTTTGGCGACGATTTTTGCATGTTGGTATTATCTGATTAGTATTCCCGTCTTATTCTGAGGATGGGGTAATTAGTAAACTTATATGAGACTTAAAATTACATCTTCTTTTGGATATCGCACCAATACCTTTTGTGTTTATAGACTGTACGCAATTTTACTATCAGGACTCTATCGTCGCATTTGTTATTCTAAACTGCACCTTGTATTTTACTGCCAGACATATGTTATATAGGTATATTATTATAGGTATTATAGGTCCTGTATAGCTTTATTATTATACTCTTTGTTGCCAGCTACGAATGACAACCAGTGCTGCCAACCTAACGACGTTATACTCAATCCCGGGCAACGATATTTTTGTTAGAAATCTGGCCCTGATCGAACGCGGGAACTCAAGAAGTCAAGTCCGACGCTGGACCGCTAGACCATAGAGAAACAAAATATGTACTAGCAAAATCTATCAATAATATGTAACGATAAAAACAATTCAGTTTATTGTCTAAACTCTAATTTATTTTAATATTTCTTAGGATATTTTTTTATCATTTCAAAAGCGATTATATTGTAAAAAATTAAAAAATCCGAAAACGTAGTCGTAAACAATTAAATACTAACAAAAATATTTTGGGAGAGAATATGAATACAAGTCGAATTGATAAAATTGCTTTTTCGTCAAATGAAAATATTGCTTATTCCGAGTCAATTGACGCGCCTCTTTCGAAACCTATTTCCTGGAACTTTCTGGATCAATTTTATTAGTTTCCTTGCTAATTTAATTAGATTGAGAAAGCAGCGGTGGAACATTAAACAAAAGATAAATGGTCCTGTTTCACGCTTTGAGCCAATAAAATATTGTATGAGTGTTCGGTTTTATTAGTCTGAACTATTGTTCGCTTAATCAATTAGGGTGTGTAGGGCAGCTTAAGGGTTTGGTTAGTCTCTATCTCTATATATACATAAAAAGTGCAAGTTTATGAGTTTGTTGACCAAAACAGATTCGCCTCTGTGGTGTAGTGGTCCAGATGTTGGACTTGGCTGCATGAGTTCCCGGGTTTGATGCCCGGGTCGGGCAACAAAAAGAAAATTTGGTTTTTCAAATTTCCTAATAAAAAACGTTGCTCGGGATTGAATGCGTCCAGTGGGTGGTAGGCTTGCCAGCTATTTCACGGTGGGACTTAGTGTCTTCGGCTAGTCGTGGATGCCCTGGTTGTGCCTCTGCCTACCTCTTCGAGGATGTGGACGTGAAGACACTTCTTTTAACAGGTTTAAAACATACTGATTCTACCAAAAGAAACAAAACAGAATTTCTAAATTTACTATGTTTAACTTGTAAAACGGAAAAGTTTTACTTGTTTAATTGTTTGTTTGTTCTCATTTCATGTCGTAACGAAGCGGATTGGCTGTGGTCTAATTTTGTCATGTGGACTGAAGACTGGAAAATCACAAAGACTATTTTTCATTCTGAAATCTAAATAAGTCCCCGGAAGAGGCAGCCCAGCTCTCTCAGCTCAGCAGAAACTTTGATATACAGGCGTCCAACGGGCTACACCTACTAGTGTACTACTGGCACTACTAGTGTAGACTAGTGGCAGGCTATGATAGCCGCTTTGACATTTTACAATAGTGTGAATGTCAAGCTAATATCAGAAAATTTAAAAAAACAATAGTACCCTTGAAAAAACCTA
Source organism: Calephelis nemesis (assembly GCA_002245505.1). NCBI lineage: Eukaryota > Metazoa > Arthropoda > Insecta > Lepidoptera > Riodinidae > Calephelis > Calephelis nemesis. The sequence continues at coordinate 16,040 of NJDD01007595.1, read as the reverse complement.
CGCATAATATAGTTAAGGGCCGAAACACATAACCGCGTTGCGACGCCTCGCCGCTAGAATCGGCAGTAGCGTCACTGCCGTTATAGCGGTGCAGCACTATTTATTTATTTAAAACAGATCTTTGAATAACAAATCTATATATTAATACGTGATGCCAAAACTTAGGATCCCTTTTTACAAAAAATGTGCCCACGCAGGAATATGAAATTAAGCACACTTATAATTTATGTGTAGGAGAAGTGCGGATCAATAATAATGCTTATAAAGTACATTAATTCAATAAATACATTAAATAAAAAAAAGTAAACACTACCCACACTACCATGCATTTCACACACATAAACAAGTATATTGATGATAGCGATAAAAGATCACAGATGGCGCACTAAAAAGTTTGAAAACAAAGTAGTTGGTCTTGAGAAATGAAGATGGCGTTCTTATCAACAAGATATTAAAATTTATTATGGTCTCATTTTGAAAAATGTGCGACCATTAGTAAGCAACAAATTTCTCACTATGATCCGTGGCAGAGAAACGTCTCTGACACCGCAACGTAAAGCGACACACACAAACACATATTCACAGACACATCAAGCTTATGTCACCTATCGCTTCCCGTCGGAAATAAGGTAAACAGAGGCACAACTAGGGCATTCACAACTAGCCGAATGTGATAGGAAGCAAGCCTATCGCCAACCGGTCATATATCAAACTCGAGCCACGTTATTTTTATTCGAAAATTGAAAATAAACATTTTTCTTTTTTTTGTAGCCTGATCTGGCCCTGGTTGGCCTGGGGATCGAAACCTGGACCTCAACAAGTCACGTCCGACGCTGGACCACTAGACAACAGAGAAACAAATTATATAACAAACAAAATCTATGAAATATAAAAAAAACAATTCAGTTTATTGTCTAAACCCTACTTTATTTTAATATTTCTTAAGATATATACAAACACATATACACAGACACATTAAGCTTATATCACCTATCGCTTTCCGGTGGTAAAGATTTAAACAGAGGCACAACTAGGGTATCCACAACTAGCCGAATGTGATAGGAGGCAAGCCTATCGCCAACCAAGCACATACCCAATCCCGGGAAACGTTATTTTCATTAGAAAATGTACATTTTCCTACTATAGGTAGGCAAAAACCGTAGCAATAGAAATTGTTTCATCTGAATATCCGAAATATCAATATTATGTAAATAGAATCAATTTCCTGGGCTAACTCGAACCAAATCACATTTTATTGACACAACAAGAGCCAATGAAGTCATACAGGTGTAGAGAATTGAATATTTCGAATCTCAAAAGGCTAGATTTGGCTTAATATCAGGAAGTCTATTTATTAATATTGTGTTCCTAAAAATTTGTGTTTCATTATGTATACAAGAGAATCAAATAAAGAGGAGAATCTATAAATAATATTTTATTTTGAAAGAGCAACCTAACCTTGCTGGTTAACATTAGAGGTTTCTGTCAAAACTAAATATATCTTTGACGTCATACTAAATACTATGATAATATATACTTTCCTCACTTGGTACATGGTGACATTTCAATAATATGACTTTAGTCATTTATACACTTTCTCATTTTATTTTCCTTTTTTTTGGCTGCAAATGATTCTGCTTAAGGATGTTTGTTAATTATATAGAATAATTGACATGAAGATGCTATAATCGGCATATCTAGTAAGCCTTAAGTAAGGGTAAGAATAGAACAAGTTGTGGAAAAATAGAAATGCACGTCCTCCATACAGAACAAACATGTAACTGGAACATTGTTAATCTGGGATTAGGAAGTGCCAAGTACGTCTTATCTTATATATTAATACGTGATGCCAAAACTTTAAAAAAACGTAACCCACACTACCATGAATTTGACACAAACAAACAAATATATTGATGTTGATTATAAAAGATCACAGATGGCGCACTAACTATTTAGGAAACAAAGTAATTGGTCTCAAAAAATGAAGACGGCGAACAATATATTAAAATTTATTATGGTCGATTTTCGACCAACAGGCGACTACTAGTTACAATTATTACAGTATGCGATATATAGACAAGTCTAGTTAGACTGTGCTTAATATCTCATAGTGTAACAGGGGCTTAAGGTAGCTAACAAATAATTACCAAGTTATGAAAGTGACTGTACTTCCTCATAATGGCTAAGATATGAAACTGACTGTACTTCCTCACTCTACATCACGACATGTAACTACATGATGACGTTTTTCACTAGGGACGCATAAAAACCGAGCAGTCTACCCATTACTGAAGTAATTTTCTCTCTACGATAAAGTACACACTGGTTAGGAAATTTTTGACAATGTAACAAACTACTTAATCCCTTACGGGAAAATTACAAAGTTTGGCACTTTGGTTTTGAAATATTTCAAATTTATTCAAACTGGACCTTTATTTAGTTAAATTACATGTAATTTAGTTTGATTTATGGATGTAAGTTTAACTAATATACATTTGTCTGAGTAGTTTAATTAATTATACATTTTGGTAGACATTTATTGTTTTAGGTTATTGACCGCTTTGTTGTTCATGGGACTAACGTATACTAACTCCACCTACCAAACGTGATTTCAGGGTTTGATTCCCGACAAGCCTTAATGTGATAAACGTTCAGATGTCTGCATTTCCGGGTCTGGGTATTTATTCAAGTTATATCCATAACATAAGCATATAATTTGCTTACTTTGGGGTTAAATTCAATATGTATAACTTGTCCAGGGATATTTAGTACTATTTATTTACTATTTTAGTTTAGTTTACGAAAATACTATCTGTTTACTCGTAACTTTGTCAGTGTTTACAGAATAGTAACTTTGAACAGCAGTTTAGCTCAATTTCAACATGATCTTACAAATTTTGATTCAACCCTACCCTATTAGAGTCTTTTAAGAATTGATTTAAAAAAAACGGTGGCCCATATTTGATTTTTTTTACTATATGTAGTAGTGATGTAAAATGTTTTTTATGATATTGTAAGGTAAACAAGCACACGGATTTCCTGATGTTAAGATATTCACGCGGCCTAGAGACACCAAAGTGGTAATAGTGCGCTGCCAACCCCAGGCCGGGATGTTAGAAATATTAGCTTACACCCGGTAACTGCCGGTAGTCACCTTATCCGAGCCGGAACATGTCAACGGCAAGCACCGACTATTAGTATGGATATTAATATTGTAATTTTTTTCGTTCCAACCCAATCTTACTAGTCAAGCTGGAGTAACGAAGCCACCGCTTTGCCCCAGCCCAAGTTGTTGAAAACTTAAGCTTGACTAATAGAATGTTGCTGAGGCCCATGCTAAAACCTAAAAATAATAATTGGTCTACCACATTGTGGGACCTGGTGTCTTTGGCTTTGCCCAAGTTGTTTGAAACTTAAGCTTGACTAATAGAAGATGCTGAGGCCCATGCTAAAACCTAAAAATAATAATTGGTCTACCACATTGTGGGACCTGGTATCTTTGGCTAATAATGAGGGCCCTGCGTGTACCTCTCCTTGCCTTATTTGGGATAGGCGTAAAGACGCTTTTTCAAATTACACATAGTGTCAAAAAGAAAAAAGGATTGTGTGGTTTTATAAAACCACGGTAAAAGTGAAACTTGATCTATTACTCTCAACTATAGACGCCGCCATATTGGCCTCGGCTGCTCCGACGTCACCGTCACGCGACATGCGACACACAGACCAAAAAATTGAGACGACGTAATAAAAGTCAAATTTCTTTACCACCCAAAAAGCGCCGCTGACGGAAATCGAAATTAAGCCTTATTATAATCAAAGTTGTTAGGCGTGTTCGCCTATAATTGAATAATTACTAATAATTAAAGCAACGAGGCAGATAATTAAATAATGTTACGATTTAATTAAATACAAACACTTCGTTTGTATTCTCGATAGCGTCATATCGTTCGTGTTTCGGATAATAAAATCTGTTAAAATAGAGGTCACATGAATACAGTGAATTTGTTTTAATCAACGATGCAATAAAACTTTGATTTGCATGGTGTTTTAAAATTGCGAAACGAACAAAGAGAATTAATATTTAGAACGGGAGAGTACCGTCAATAATCAATTCTCTTCGAGTACTTTTATATTATTTACTAGTTTGATTTGATGATTTATTGACTATTTTGGCCTTATGCCCAAAGACATATTATCACGCGAGCGCTGCTTACAAACGTGTAACGTGGCAGAGAGGATTGACCTATTATGTTATCATCAGAGGTCATTCAAATGTTACCTTGTAGGTAAATAGGTAATCACGAAAATTTGTGGAATATGTATGCTTTTTTGTGTTTTTTATAATATTTATACAGTATACCTTCTGCCACACTATCATTTTGGTTTGTATATGTCAACACGTGTGTCTGTGGGAATATATACTTAAAAATTATTTCCGAATATCAAGAATGACTTACTGTAAAAATAATAAAAGTTAAACCTTAAAAAGTTACCCGAAGCTAAATCGTGCAACTTTTCTTAAACTTATGATTAAATACAGTAATTTGGAATACCTGACGGCCATACGCAGATACATCAAATAGCATTTAATCTAATATTAAGGCACAATTTCGTAGATAAAATGTTGATTAGAGACTGTTTAAGCGATAATTAACGTGTCTGTGTACGACTGTAACATAACATTATAAATATTACAAATATATAACTATCAGACTAAGAGAAACTCTTGATCTGACTTTTTAATGTAAGGTTAATTGATTATTTTTTTTATACCGGCGTTGTTCTTGGTTGTTTCTCGAAATTTAAACATGGCTACCCATGAAATTAATTATTAAATATTTTATTTTATATAAACTACCTAATTGAGACAAATCAATAATTAGTTTATATTATCAAGGCTTATAAAATATATCTCCTACTACATACATTGTTTTTTGGCATTAAAAGTTTTTTTCAAATAAGTGGAAAGAATATTAATGTAACAATTACTTTTCTCTGACGTCTGACTTTCAGGTACTCGATTTGGAAATTTTATCAACAGCGCCAGCCCAGTCAACTTACACTCGTAAATTTATTATTTCGAAACGTATTTTGGTAAAGCTTAGTTTAGCACATATTTTCAATTGGTGTAATTTTTTAAAATATAGTTTATTTTTCAAAGCAACAGATAATAAATATTTTTGATTTCATTGTCTAACTTTTAATCAACAAGACTTTTAGCATCTACACAAATGACACAATTGTAGAAGATTTTGCATGTTGAAGATGTTTTAGAGAAGAAAGAAAAAAAAACTACCAAATTATAAACGAATTTCAATAAACAAAGTGTAAAGATTACCTTCTTTTATGATATTGGAATGCAAACAAGTAGACGGATTTCCTGATGGTAACAAATTCAGGCCGCCTAGAGACACCAAAAGCTGTAATGGTGCATTGCCATCCTGAGGCCGGGATGTTAGGCTTCGAGCAAAAGCAAGTTTACCGGCTACCTAACCGGCGGTAGATATAATCGATCCCAGCCTAAGGTTTGCAGCGCACCATTTCCATCTTTGGTGTCTCTAGGCGACGTGAATTTCTTACCATCAGGAAATCCGTCTGCTTGTTTGCCTTCCAATATCATAAAAAAAGAATATCACTCGAAAAAAAGGTGTATACCATGGGTGTGACAAGTATTTTATTAAATTTCCAACACCATTTTTCTCTTCCAAAAGCAGGTTGAAATAGTAACGTTATGCAGCTTCAAACGATTTAGGTACGTCACTATCCTCTTGTTTTATGGCCTCGTGGACAGCCGTAGAATTTATATATCTGGGATATGGCCAATGTATGTTCCATTTGGTAGCACTATACTTTGCTACCGAATTTTGCATCAATTTTTATTTTGTCCTTCTAAGTAAGATTTTCTTTTGGTTTCTTAAATTTGAAAACATATTAGGAAGGTAGACTATAAATAGTAGGGATTTATTAAAGATTGCATTGGAGAGCAGTTTCTTATTGCGTGATATACGCCCCGAGTAAAATGAGAGCAACATAAAAAAAAATATTAAACTCTCTCGTAATTGTTGCCTTGTCCCCGTAAGGAGGCAGGGAAAAGGTGCCGGGCGGTAGCCCCCTGATCTTGGTATCCACCGCTGGCTGTTACAACAGCCAGGTCTTTTTTTATTAAAGAATTTTTTCTGACTTTTTATAATAGTTGCATCTACCCTGAGTTGGTCCGGGTCTTCTGCGTAGAATAGAGCACCTTCCTAGCAGATAGCTTGTAGACTTCAAGGCCAGAATGCAGTGTTAATACTCGTCTGGGAAGGTCTCTACCATCTTACCGATTGCTGCAGCAATATCAACAGAATCATGTTCCGGTCTGGGGGTAGGTTAGCCGGTAGACTTGTACAGTGTTTTAATATACGTGGACTAACATGGGAGTAAAAATATGTTGACACTAGCAGTTTCATATAGCTTCTGCGTAACTTGGCTTTCATTGCACAGATTTTGATAAAACAAAACCTATGTCACTCAGGGATAATGTAGGGTGAAAGAATTTTTGAAATCGGTCCAGTGATTTCGGAGCCTATTCATTTCAAACAAACAAAAAATCAACCATTTCCTCTATATAATATTAGTATAGATTATAGTCTGTATGACATTGTAATAAATACTGTAATACCAGGTTGAACCTTGGATTTATTTACTCCGTGTTTATTAATAAAGCGGCTAAAGTTTAGCCTAACACAGCTACATGTCATAAGACAGCGACGCTCCAACAGCATATTTAGTGTTTATAGGCTATAGTTATTTCTTTTCCACAGGTGAGCCGTGTGCTTGTTCGCTATCACATAGGCTAAAAATTATAGATGCTATTTAAAATTAGTTGGTATGGTTTACTATAGTAATCAAATAGTTCCTTATATTTTGTATAGATGTCGCTATTTCAATATATGACCACGAAACAAGCAGACTAAAGCATAAAACCATTTTTCTAGACATTTTTTGATACAGCAAATGTATATTTGATTTTTATGGTTTTACTAAAAAAGATGGGGTATCTTAGGTCCCGTATCAGTTTTATCATGATCCGACAGGTTGATTTGTAATCTGTATATTAATACGCGAAGAAAAAACTCTGGACCCCTTTTTACGAAAATTGAGCTGACGGAGGAGCATAAAATTTGGCACACTTATAGTTAATGTGTAGAAGAAGTGCAGAATGCTAATATTTTTTAATAATAATACTTATTAATTACATTAGTTCTATAAATAAAACAGTACCCACACACAAATGCGTGGTGCATATTTTGGCACACACAATTAAATATATTGATGAATACGATAAAAGATCACAGATGGCGCACCATACAGTTTGGAAACTAAGTAGTTGGTCTTAAGACATAAATATGTCGCTCTTATCAACAAGACATTAAAATGTTCGAATTTCGACCAACGGGCGACCGCTGTTTATACTTAATAGTGCATAATTAATATTTTACTTACGACAACATACACGGAAGTGAAAATCGCATTTATAACATCTACGGTATATAGGTAAAGAGTGTTTCTTACCACTAAGGGAGCTGTCTACTTGTTTATTTTGGTGTTCATTTTTCAATAAAAAAAAATCCAATCCTAATACCGTCAATTTGAATTAAAGCTTAGGTAGTGCGTGTGCTTCTTTATTCATCAATTCCATAAAAATGTATATCTCCACACAAAAAAAAAGAAGTACTACATCGCCCCTATACTGTGTGAAAATATATGGACGATTAAATAAAAACAGTCACGGGACTTAGCTAGTAAACTATGTAAAATCTGCAAGTTCTAAATGATATTCAGAAATCATAAATTGGAATGCAGTTCTTAGATTGGAAATATGTATGAAGATGTCTAGACGAGTTCTTACGTAAAGATAAAAGATATTTTACGTCGTGTTTTAAGTTTTACATCTCCTTATGTATTAATAAATAAAATTTAAATATTTACATCCAATATTTGCTGCACAAGAGGAAGCAAACCGGTTATTGGTTTTGTTTATGGTAATAACTGTTTAGGTTCGTTATTTAGGTCGTCCATTATTTTGTCGAAATTCGACCATAACAAATTTTGATATCTTGTTAATAAGAACGTCATCTTCGCAACCGGTTGGCTATAAAGTAACGAAAAGTATTAAATAAAGTATTAAGTACAAGTGATTAACAAAAAAGTTTGTATACAATGGAATTCCACCAAGTGCCGACGATAACAAGTATAGATTCTACTAGCTACTGTCATGTTCCGATGTGAGAAGTAGCGGGTTCCTTAAGCTTACTCAAGAGGCTCAACAACCTGCAAATGTGGTATTTTTTTCGACTGAAGGCGTTAAGTACTTCTTAACGTCAGAAAATCTGTAGGTTTATTTGCATTCCAGTATTATAATAAAAGGTAAAGCTGAGAAGGGTTCAAGATAGAAACATACAAAGTAAGAAGCTTATTCACTCTTGAAGACGCTCAAGTTTTGTTGCTTAGGAAATTGCTACTTTAAAATAGATTTATTCCCTTTTGGCGCTCTTATAGGTTCTCTTCTTTTTATGGTCAGCGATAACATTTTATCTACCTTCAAACTAAAAATATCATTAAGCTTCCTTTCATCGATATTTTCAACTGTATTCGTATGAAAAGGAAACTGAAAACAAAGAAAGAGGAAAAATAATGTAGACTCTATTTGTCTTACAAATGGGCAATTCATGGGAGAGCCGCAAAAACAACCAATGAATAAGACATTTTAGAATATCTCAGTGAGTTCCCTTAAAAGTTTCGTGTTAAAGAAGCCCCTTAGAGATTTTCCTTGACCATTTGTATGAAAACTTTTCAGACGTAAACAGTTTATTTGATACTTGTGTATTGAGATTAGATTTGAAATCGTTAACTATTGAAACGAGTGCAATATATTTTAGCAGTAATTTTATACATTTTTATTTTATATCTTAAGGTGCATTTAAACGACGCGGGCGGCGGGGCAGCATAAAGTTGCAAAAACCGTGACGTGTACTAAACCAAGTACTAAACCAAACAAACCAATGTACTAAACCAAGTATATGCTAGGTTTAGTACATGTTGTATATTTGTGTGAGTACGTGTATGGAACAATAAACATGATTAAAAATATTTTTTATTTGTTTAAGGCATTTTTGGTGCCTGTAATAGAGCATTTTAATATATATGAGCATTCCAAACCAAACTCAAAAACTTTACTCAAAAATTACTATTTAATTCAGCATAAAATTAATATGAAACCACCTCGTAATCATGAACTATCTTTTTAAATAATAACCATCAAATTTAGTTGGTGGCTAAGTCTAATACTAATCGCGTAATAAACATACAAAAAACGTAGTCGAACTGAGAATCTCCTCTTTTTTGAAGTCAGTTAAAAATACAATCTACTTGTTAATGCTACTTCACTTCAGAGCCTTTACTACGGTTGCTTAAGTTTACATTTGGTCCGGTGTTGGCCTGGGCTCCTTTGCAGAATAGACCATCTGCCTTCCTAACAGGCACCTCGTAAAAGGCGAGCATAGGCTTACCGTCACTAACACCGTGACACCCTCTGAGGTGGTAGAGTTTCGCAGCACTCGCCCGGATTAGTACCACCGTTTAGGCCGGGATGTTGGCCTCAGGTTACCTTTAGTGTCTCCAGGCGGCGTGAATTTCTTACGATCAGGAAATCCGTCTGCTTGTTTGCCTTCCATTAACATATAAAAATACATAGCGCTTTTGCTCTAAAATAGTTATCTTAGTTACCTATGGATGAGCTTTTAAAAAAATTTCATGTAAAGAATTCGTATAACGGGTCCACGCTCAAATAAAGTCTAACAAGTATAGTTCCGTAAACTAAAAGTTAGGGCTCTGAGCCTTTACCGTGAGTTTGTATAGATTACGTTCCGTAAGTTATGTATTGATATCTATTACAATTTTGGTCTAAAAATGTGTTTCTCTCAGCTACCAATAGAGGCGATGTTCAAAGTTTTCATACATTTATTTTACAAAGACGTTAGCGAGCATAGTAAACTCGACAAGCCGTAAACTTATGGTAGGGGAACAGAACTAAATTCTTTACCAATCCAGCTACCGTAATATGTCAAAAAAGGCTTTTACTACACTTGAATGGTTACTTTTTGCGAAACTTTCTAAAACATCTAACTTGAAAATATTTACCGAGGATTCTGTCCATTCTATTTGACATGTGCAATCTCTGAAACTAGTTCCATTTCGTTTAGGATTCCGGTGTTTTGACACATGCTATGTCATTTAAGAGTTCCGTTTTAACATAGGGAATGTTTGCAGATTTTCAAAAATGTGTGTTTTTTTTTAATTTGACATTAATTCTGATCAGTTTTACTTTTGTACAAGTCTTTTAGTTTTAAAGTTTAATTTTTTTGTGTGCAATAAATTATTAAATAAATAAATAAAAAAATATTGTCATCCTTGCGCAGCGCGAGCGTTATCCCTAGTTGTTTCCTTCTACGTTTGCTTTTTTACAAATTATGTATCATTATTATTTTTTTGTTATACACATTAGAAAATACACTTGTATTTTTCCACAATAAAGACAGAATTTTTGATTTGTAACCCAATGAGAAGCTTTATTTTTAACCAATTACAATTCATTGCGTAGATTTAGTATAAAATTACAGTTAACTTTTTTGAACTGTGCCCAACAGAGAGTAGCATTACCGTGGCACCAAAACATTATACCACGCTTCTACTTTATACCTATAACTAGGGGCCTGCTCCGGTTTCGCACGGTTATGAAGTATATATAACAACATTCTCCTTTATTAGCTTTATCTATTAAAAAAACTGCATCAAAATCCATTGCATTAAAATTACTAAGATTTAAGCATACAAAGGGACATAGGAGCACACAGTAGAAGATGTTTATTCAACTAAATGGCTCTGTCATATGACACCAAAAATAAACTATTTACGAACGTAAATACAAATATTATTTATCATTCTTATTTATCACACTTTCATGTGAGTATTTTTTTAGGTACATAAATTTGTTGGTATTATAATTTAATGAGTTTTATAGTTGTTTTCATGTTTTAGGTTTTAGAACGAAGTATCTTACGGCAGGCTTGGAGGAGATAGGGATTTTGCTGCGCGACCAAACTGAAAAAAATGTGATAATAAAAACCGTGAAGTAAAACCATTAAATGAGACGTGCGCAGGCGCGACAGTCGTATACACCAGCAAATAGTGTATAATACTTTCTCTTTCTCCCTCACTCCACCCCGCCAATGCATAGTATATATTCATGAATTGTGTCGATTCTACATTTGCCGAAGGAACTTCGTTCCTACCTGGTGTCCCACGACACCACATCTACATTTATTTTTTTTCTATCTTTGAGACACTTTATTAATACATTCATTTGTGTTATGAGTATATTATGTGGAAAATGTTTATTGATTTCGCACAGCATACAACCACTATGTACTAAAATGTGTGTATGTATGGGTGTATTTTTTTATTCTCACGCGAAGATAGCGATTTTGGTATATACAATTAACTTCGAGTCTAAAAAATAAACTAGTGTTTTTAAACAAAATATACTTGCAGTACTAAAGAGTTTATGTTTAAGTGTCTTCAAAAAAGAAAATAAATAGTTTTGAATAAAATTTAAAACAGAAAAAATACAGTAAAAGTTTTAAGATAAAATTAAGATTAAAATTAATGTAAGATAAAAATTAAGATAAAATTGATAAGTTTTAAAATAACTGAAACACATAAAACCAGTTGGTTTTAAAGGTAAATATTAATACCGATAAATAATAAAAATAAAAAATAAACCACAATTGTTTTGATGGGGAAATATAAAACATGTATATTATCAAGATAACTTTATAGTCCGCAACAAATTAGGCTGTACAAGCAAAACCTTTTTGTTACTATAGTTTAAAGCTTTATCAATTTGCCATTCTCTCATAGTTTTAACTCTTGTTCCAGGTACTACATTTTTATCCACATATTTAGCGTCATATAGTTCTTTTCTGTACGTCTTTAACTGATCTTTGATATACTCCACAGGCACTTGTGTTATGGCCAGTAATCTTGGTTTATAGCTATTAGCATCTGGGACGTTTTTTGACTCATAAAGTTCATATGTTAAGAATTTATCGTGGGAGTTTGGTTTTCTAAGGAACACAGCGTAATCGTTGCCTATGTGAAGATGTCCTACGAGGTCGTGTTCGGATTTGAAGCCATCTAAGAACTGGAATAGTTTGTGGAGACGTATGGCTGTGATGACGTTGAAGAAGAATGTTAATGCCGGTAAGTAGGGAATCTGCAATACAAATAGATTTACTTACATTTTTATAATACACTAGTGGCTTGCCCCGGCTTCTCATGGTTATGAAATATACAAATAAACCTTCCTATTTAATCACTATATCTATTAAAAAACTGCATCAAAATCCGTTGCGTAGTTTTAGAGATTTAAGCATACAAAGAGACGTAGGGACCTACGGACAGAGGAAGCGCCTTTGTTTTGTACTGTGTAGTATGCAGACAACAAAAAAAAATGGTTTTTCCAAATATTTTTTTAATGTTACTCGAGATTAGACATACGTGCCCGGTTGACGATAGGCTTGCCAACTATCACACGGTAGGACTATTGGTTGTATGGATTGGGCTAGTCGTTTTTGCGCTGGTTGTGCCTCTGCCTACCACTTCTGGGATATGGGCGTCAAGATACTTGTGATAATACATGTCTTCATGCCAAGTCCCTCACGTAGTCTCCATAACAAAGAAGACGAGTATTAAGAACACGAACATGATTGGAGAGAGACGTTTAATTCTTGCACTGCAATTTGTAAGTAATCTATATATATAAAAGAAAGTGGTGTTAGTTATACTTTTAATAACTCAAGAACGGCTTAACCGATTACGCTGAAAATTAATGAGGAGGTAGCTTAGAACCGGGAGAAGGATATAGGATATTTTTTATCCTGTTCGATTGTGAGGAAACTGGGAAAAACATTTTCATTTTTCCCATACAAACTGAACGGGCGGAACGAAGTTCGCGGGAACAGCTAGTTTGTTATACTTTTCATATAAGTCAAAATTAGATTGTAATGTGTATTTTTTTCGACAATGTAATATTACTATCAATATTAAAAAATCTCAGTAAGTGGCCGGTATTCCAATCCCGTAGTAGTTTATAAAAATGTCAACATGCCCAAGTACCACTTGTATGGTCCATGAGAATAAAGTTTTTTTTTTCTTTTTTTATGATATAGGAAGGTAAACAAGCAGACGGATTTCCTGATGGTAAGGAATTCACGCCGCCTAGAGACACCAAAGATGGTAATGGTGCGTTGCCAACCTGAGGTCAGGATGTTAGGCCTCGAGCAAAAGTAAGTTTACCGGCTTCCTTTCCCAGATCCCAGATTTCCCAGATGGTCTATTCTGCAAAGCAGCCCGGACCAACACCAGGAATTCTGATTCTGATTCATAGGTTTCTTCACCTAAGAGTGAAAAACTAATGGAATCGACTGTAATAATGATGATGAAACATTTGGGTCTGGCAGTAGCACACAAAATTATCTAGATTGCAATGTTTGATATATGTCACATTAATGAACAAAAATATCACCAAACACATATTTTAAAATTAATAACAATGAAACTCATTCCAGGGTATTTCCATTAAACATTTCCCCCGAGAATCGAACGCTGGATCGCATTTATTATGTACCGATGTTATCTTCGTTATTAATATTAATGAGACTTGCAAAAATGGCGCCAAGAATAATGAATATTTAAAATTAAGAACGGTAAGCCTTTGAAATTAATTTTAAGGTAATTAAACAATAATTTTGTGGCAGTATTAAATATTAGTTAATGATCGTGGGACAATCTATGCTTGTATAAAAATGTTAGTTTTTGAAGTGAAAACTTCTTCAGCGGCATTGCGCATTTATTTTGGAACGGGTAAAAACTTCTAAACTCGCGTCAGGACACGTGACCTGATTGAAAATTCGGAAGACGGCGAAGGGCGCTTGCGCGAATGTTCGTGCTGTCATGTTTGTGTAGGATAGCGCAGTAAATATCTATTGTATTCTACCACATAAATGATAGTACTTTCATACTGATAATGAAAGCAATTCGTACAAAATTATTCCGAACCATTCCAAATTGTCAAAAATGCACAACGTTAATATCCAAGTTTTCACTCCTACCGGCACTCCCGGAGTGCAACCCGTTTTTTAAACTAACCATTTTATAACTGTGGTTCCAATGACTGTGAAACGGGTCGTGTTTGAAAAAATGATTTTAAAAGGACAAATCTTTTTTTATCGTGTTATCGTTGATTACACGAGGTCTCGGGTTCGATTTAAGGATCGGGCAATTAAAAGTGTGTTTTTTTAATTTCCTATTTAAACCAACGCTGTCCGGGATTGGATGAGAGCTCAGCTAGGAATAGGTTTTACCGTCTTACACATTGTGGGTGGGGTGTTTCACATTTATTTTGAATAATATTAAGTACTGTATTTAAACTTCTGTTACGTGGGCAATAAGATATATTTGATATTATCCATCGTCGGCGCTTGGTTCAACTTCCAAATATTTATATTTTTAAACAAAGAAACACTTGTACTGTTTGACGTATCACTTATAATTTATTATTTTGTAAATAGCCTACCGGTTTCGCTTATACAGCATCATCAGGGCTAAAACTTAAACTACTAAACAACATTTTTCATTTGTAAATTTACCAATTTTGTGAGTGGCTAGCCTAGTCCATCGACCAACCGCGAGGCTCGGGTTCAATTCCCGACGGGTATTTGTGTGATGAACATTTAGATGTTTGCATTTCCGGGTCTGGGTGTTTATTAAATTTATTCTGGTATCTATTTAAGTATTTCTATGTATTAGTATCGTTGACTAACACCCATAACACAAGTAAATAATTTGCTTACTTTGGGGTTAGATTCAATTTGTGTGACTTGTCCAGGTATATTTATTATTATTTATAGTTTAAGTTTTAGCCCTGATGATACTGTGTAAGCGAAAACGGTAGGCTATTTACAAAATAATAAACTAGAAGTAATACATAAAACAGTACAAGTGTTTTTTTGTTTAAAAATATGGCAATAAGATAATTAATTGGTTTTTTAATTAATACCTCTAGACAAGTTACATAAATTGAGTCTGAACTCAAAGTAAGCAACTTATACGCGTGTGATTATCGACAATAATAATACATAGAAATATTGGAATGATTAAAATAAACACCCAGACCCAGAACTAGACTAGATATTAATCACACATATACAAGTCGAGAATCAAACTTTAAACTTGATGTTGAGGGTATAATTTTAAAAAAATATCTTAAAAAGTATATTCACGCCGATATCCCCAAAGAGGTAGGCAAAGGCACAACCAGAGCACCCACGTCTAGCCGAAGACACTGTCACACAATGTGATAGGTGGCAAGCCTATTGCCAACCGGGCACATATCCAATCACGAGCAACATTTTTTAACTGGAAAATTGGAAAAATTTTCTTTGTGTTGCCCGACCCAGGATTCGAGCCCGGGACTTCATGAGTCCAACAACTGAACCGCTAGAGCACAGAGACGATCGTAATATGTAAAAAAACATTATTGTCGAATCCTTCCAGGTCTTCTTCATAAAGTTTAACTAGAAATATAGACTTGAGTTAATTAATGTTATAAGTAAATGAATAAACTGGCAGCTCTTCTATGGGAAAGGGCAATGTCGTTTATACACACAATAGGTGTTAGTGGTGCGTCGATGTCTTGTAGCCAGAAAATTAGGAAACGTGTGCTAGTCTACAGAGTATCCTGGTATAGTGAAGGAGCTTGGGCGTGCTTCTGTACAGACTTCTACCAGCTAGTTTTGAGTGTCTTTTTTATATATATATATATATAAGACAAGTTTTCTATAATTCGTTCCCCAAGTCTAATTAGTAAGAGGTAGCGTTTCGGTCCGGTTTGGATTGTAAAATGATTTTTTTTATGATATTGGAAGGAAAACAAGCAG
>NJDD01007593.1:3713-21663 GCA_002245505.1 Calephelis nemesis | reverse complement strand
TTATTGGATGACTTTTCAATATATTTCAATGATGCTTGTTTTTGAGATTCCAATACACATTTAGATAGAATTTTTTTATAATGTATATAAGTATGTTTATTTTAATTCTAATGCAAAGTCGTAAATAAACATATGTTTTGGCCCTTGCATTGCAAACGCTGGCTGAACTCTACGAGATAGATCAAAATAATGTACTAAGTATTGTTTACCCTGAAAAGGTCTACAAAAAAGTTCGCGATGGTATATGTTTATCTCTTAGGGATAACTTACAATAACCAATTTTTATCCTTTACTTTTTACGAAAAATAATGGCTCATTTACGAAGCGATTTAAAGCAATACAACATTAATCCTTATCTAATTAAGTATCTTAAACAAGTTTTACATTTAATATAGAGCAATATAGCCCTTTACAGTATGTAAATTAAACGAATAGTTTCGGAGATATTACAGGTTTAAAATATAGGGGCATCGCAGTTGCGGCGGTACCGGCTGGCCGCGGTGCGGTCGCGACGAAGCACGTGCCTTCTTCATAGGACTGTAATTTACAGCGATCGCACGCATTTATCGGAGATCCCTAACGAGGAAAATAACAAACTTAATAAAAACGTGCTTTTCAGCGCGACATTTTTTATCTAAATTGTATTTACGTTCGTAATTTAATAATCCACACTAATATTATAAAGTTTGTATGCGAAAGTAACTCTGTCTGTCTGTCTGTTACCTATTCACGCCTAAACCACCTAACCGATTTTGCTAAAATTTGGTATGTAGATAGTTAGCATTCATTAGAAGGAGATAGGCATATTATTTTTTGAAAATTCAACCCCTTAATGGGTTAAAAGGGGTGGCAAAGTATGTATGAGAAAAATATTTTTATTGCACATTTTTGCATGAAACTTTGAATTAATGCTTTTTATTATAAATGATGAAACACGTATTTCAGGATTTTTCGAAATTCACCCCCATTGGGGGTTAGAGGGTATCTAAATTTGTATGGGAAATTTAATTCTATTGAAATGTTTTGCGTGTACCAAATAACTAAATAATGCTCTGCAATACAAATTATGAGATACATATCCAAGCGTTTTTTGATAATCAACCCCTATGAGTGTGAACGGGGGAGGCACAATTTGCGTAGGAAAAATATTTAACAGTAATTTTTACCATAAGTCCATAACAATGAACCACGTACACCAGTTTATCATTAACGAAAAACACACAAAGAAATTATGATATAAATAGTAGCGAAATTGGTTAAAAATCCCTATTTCCCTACTAATAATATAAATGGGAAAGTAACTCTGTCTGTCTGTCTGTTACGCTTTCATGCTAAAACCAGTGAACCTCTCTGCGTAAAGTAAAAAAAGCCTTTAAAAATAAACAGTAAATTTTTATTTGTTTTTTTGTTGCCCGGACCGGAAATAGAACCCAAGATCTCAAGAAGTAATTCCGAAGACGGACGGTTAGACCTCAGAGACGATACGTATATTTCTAAAATTTAAAAAAAATCTGTTAGAGGTTTCCATGACGTATTCCTACTATTTATCTGAGGTGAAATTAGAAAAGAGAAAGTGTATGTTCAGTTTTGATGGCAAAATTGCTGAATTGATTTTAATATTTCCAAAAAAAATAGATGAAACTTTGGATAGCGATATAGGCTACATTTTATCTTAAAATTTTAACGAGCAGTGTTGGAGAGCTAAATATCAAATTAGTAGACTACACGGGCGAAGCCGCGGGTAACAGCTAGTCTAAGATATTACTTACATTTGTAAAAACTGAATAAGGATCACAGTCATTAGTGCCAACCGCTATTATGACATAATCTCTATTACATTAACTAGAAAAGTCTCTAAAACTATGCACAATTTGAGATGAATTTGCATTGGGTTTTACTGTTGCAATAATAGAGTATGACTTCTCAGCTGCTAACAATTTAGAAGATAAGCCACGTACTCTCTGGTCGCCTAGTATCAAAATCCGTTCTGTAGTTGCTTTTTGACTGTGTTTAATTTTGTTTACTGAACTATATTCTATTGACACACATTTGCTAGACTGAAGAACAGAGACCTTTTGAGATGAAATTTCAGAGTTTTTTAGAGCATTTTCTTGAGAAGATACACTAATATAAGGACTATCAAGAATACTGTTTTGCCTTTTAACCGATTCATGTAACTTGTGTTTTGGGGTGGATCTTTTATTTTTCTTGCGTGGAGTATTATTATTAGAAGGTGTACCCGTTGCTACTTCTTTTAAGATGGCAATATTTTGACACTATTCTTCGTTCACTTTCCGGAGTGCGTTGTTTTCCAGAATGTGATTTTTAATTTCACGATGTGCACTTTCAAGTTGATTTCTCAATAAACTAATCTCATCGTGTAGTTCCCTTGTCTGGGTATCGCTTAAAGTTGATAAATCCGGTAAGCTTCTTGCTAGGTATTCTGAATTCGACGTTTCGAATGATTATACGGATTCATTAGACAAAGTAAGATTCTTTCTTCTCAGAGTGACATTATTAAAATCAATTTTACTGAAGTCGATATTTTTAAAGGTTGAATTCATTATTGATCTTGTATTTAATTAGTTTAAACTAAAATGACAACGGCACAACGGTAACTTACAGGTATGCAAATAATCACTTTTTACACTTTTCACTATTTTTTTTATTATTATTTTAGATTCTAATCAACTAAACTTTTTTTTTCACACTACAAATCTTTAATAAAGCTTTTTATAAAAATAATTTAATCTAAAATACAGCAGTAGTTCGAAATCTCTTTTGACAGGTCGAGTGTTGCCACCGAAATTGTTTATTGTTTACTTTATATAGCGACTCATTACACACGTTTAAAGTAAAACTTTCTTCCATAATTGTTATTGCGTACGCATACAAAACCGCAATTATTTGAGTTTGTAAATATTTTATATTTTTTTAATAATCAAATATAGCTAACTAGCGTATTAGTAGTCTGGATTGGCCGCTTGTGTTTTGTGATTTAAATTCTCTCCATTTTTAAAATGGTGGGAAGGAGTGAATTGTGACACCATTTCGAAAAAGATGCACTGGTAAAGCTTCATGTGTGCAAAGAAAAATTAGCATATAAATCAACAACGGCGAATTCGAAAAACCACCTAAAAAGAAAACACATTTCAATTTATAGCTAGTTATCGCCAGCTGGAAACACAATACGAGAACAAATAAGTAGCCACATTCAATCTGGCTCTGTAGCGGCTTTGATGTAATGCAAGCTTACATCCAATAAATCAAGCAGTGAGAGTTTTCCGAAACGTCAAAACGAACGATACTTACGAATGAAACGAAGGATACTTATGTAAACAAAAAAATAAAGACGAACAAAAGAAACAGATTCATACAGATTTATTGGATTTGTGCACCGACAGCTTACAGCCACTTTCGATTGTGGAAGCTTTGAGCGTTTAGTAAATTCTGCCGATGGATACCTGTATATAAATTACCTACAAGGAAGACATTATCTAATTCGATTATGCATGAAGCTTATAAGAAATTGTACGACAAGATAAAAAATCAATTTTCCACGGAAGTAACAAGTATATATTTAACAGCAGACATGTGGACCTCCCTGACAACTGAGAGTTATGTAGCTCTTACAAGCCACTACTTAACTAAAGAGTTAGTTTTTAAAACTGTTTTATTAGGATATTGCCAATTTCCACCTAATCACACGGCACAAAATATCGCGGACGAAATTGAAAAATTGGTTAACAGGTACGGTCTTAAGGAAAAAGTCAACTTCATGATTACTGACAATGCTGCCAATATTGTGAAAGCAATAAAAGATAAGTTACAGAGGAAACATTTTGGCTGTTATGCGCATAGCCTTAATTTAGTCGTTGACTATGCCCTGGCGCCAATAAAACTTCAAAATGATTAAGCGAAGCGAATAATTGCACATGTAAAAAAGTGAACTGTCATCAAAAAGACTCCAAAAGTACGAAGTGCAACAAGATCAAGAGCCTAAACAACTAATTCAAGCTGTCGATACTCGGTGGAACTCGACCTATTTTATGCAAAAGCGATTTGTGGAACTGGAAGACGCCGATGGATCGATTTTCGGTTTTGTTAACTTTACCTGTCATTAGTCAGGAAGATTGGAAGTTATACGCTCAACTATGTCAGATTCTACGTCCATTCGAAGAATTCACCAATTCAATGAGTAGGGAAAAATATATTACTGGAAGTTCGGAAATTATAGTGACTAGATGCTTAAAAGAAGCATGTCAAAAATTTTCAAACAGACAAGATTTTGAACAGATGCGATTGATACGGTTCGTCTACTTAAAGCGGGTTTAGAAAACCGATTTCATCTGTCAAAAAGAGCAGTTCAGCAATGCCTAACACTTCTTCAAGTATTACTTAAAGAAACAACGAAGAAGCCAAGTCTAGCCCATGGAACATATTTGATAAAAATAGTAGCAGGAAGCACCGCTCCAGGTAAACCGCTTTCTCTGGCAAAAAATAAATAGATATTAGGAGTAGAATATTAGGAGGAATGTTAGGAATCGAAAGAAAGTAGACTCTGAGAATACTAGAAGTAAATCGTGTCAGAACATGTAGCAGACTCTCTTGTTAAAGAGAATTTATATTCTTTGAGCAGACTGTTTTCCCGAAATCGAACACGAATTTTAGTTCTACTTTTCAAAAATTTATAATATAGACAAGGAACTTATTTATTTTTTATTGCTGGCCAGTGTAGTTACCAACTACAAAGGCCAGCTTAGAAAATAATATTACATATCGTAGCGCACCTTTCTGATGAAATACTTCTAAGAAAGGATAAGGCTCGAAATTTAACATCTCCTCTGAAATGGTGGAATAAGAAAATATGTGTACCCAAATTTAAAAAAAAATATAAGTCAATGTAACGTAGTCGGCTCTTCGTCCCATGTGAACACATTTTTTTCAAAACAGGGTTACTATGAAACAAGAGGCGTACGAGACTGTTAAATGTTTACGATTTTTTTATGTACGAATGTTTTTAAATGTAAAATCACCTGATGACAAATTTAAGGGATTTTAAAATAAATGAATATATTTATGAACAATAACTTTACCCCGAAAAAAAACAAACACAAAGAAAATACTAGGCAAAAAATGTAAAAAATACGAATTGTGTAAAGATGATGATGATGTGATTGTAGTGTATATGTCGCAGGTATTTCGTATGATTCCGCCGTTTACATACGGCGTCGTCAGTTTATAAACGCTTGCTGTTATGTAAAATGCCGAAGGCAAAATATATAATGCCGTGTCTTTATCTAATATGCCTGAAGATTTGATTGACGATTGAATCGCCATCTACATAATTCCGCGGCAAATTGAAGTATTTAGTTCTGTTTCTTACCACGAGCGTCGCTGTTGACCAAAACAAACAAAATGGCGTCAAGTAAAGGTTTTGTGACCCAAAAAGAGATTAAAAATAGTGCAAATACGATGTGTTCTTGAGACTTTTCGCAAAATAATTGTGATTTTAAAGACATTTATTATAGTGAATTGAAAAAGATGTACGATCTTCACACACCCGCAGACCCAGGGAAGTGTTGAGCGGAGCAATCAAGATGTGGAGAACATGCTTCGGGCTTGGATGCGAGACAATAATTCTACAAAATGGGCAAAGGGCTGCTTCTTCGTGCAGTATAGTAAAAAAACATCTTTCCATAGAATTATAGGAAGATCACCATTTCGTGCTCTTTTTGGTTGCGAAACAAAATCTGGTTTACAAAGCTCTAGCATTCCTCGTGGCATTCTTCAGCATATCACAACTGAAGAACACTTACAAGAAGTTTGTGATGGAAGGCAAGTGGATGTTCAAGGGCCAATTAAACTTGATGAAGTTGTTCAAGTCAACACTTTGGAAACCCAGACTTCAAATTTTGATGCTTTCAAAAATACAAATATTACTTCAAATACAAAGAATGAAAATGAGTCAGAGACATTGATAACAAATGAAGGCGAAGTTGGTCTCATCACTATGTTGCCAGTAGAAAATAGGAATTCAGTTTTAGACAGCTTTTTGGATGTGAATTCAAAAAATGTAACAGATGAGATTCAAGACTATTCCGCACAAGCCACAAACAGTTCTGTTATAATACATTCTAATGAATTGATTACTTTGCCTGTGTCAATTAACGCCTCTATCAATATCAGTAATACCAGTACTTTTATTCAACGTCCGAGTCAGTCATCAAACGCCAATAGCAACGTTGTTCTACTAAATACATTGGTGATGCATGATTCAGATGAGGTTTCTACCCTTGAAAATGACTTGAGATGCGTTGTATGTAAAGACGGGACTAGTGGTGCACATCAATGTTGTTCTTGTCTCAAACCAGTTCACAATATATGCGGGGAAACAATTGGTAACGAAACAATTGTGTTTGATGTGTATGTGTAAACGAGAACAGGACATACACTTAGAGAGGAATAAATCACATCAAGGCGTAAAACGAGCGGCGGAAAAAATGATTACTGATACGGCTAAGAAACTCCCAGCTCTAGATATTGGAGATAGCGTTATTTTCAACGTCCCAAAAATTGATAGAGGTCCTATAGATGCTAAAAATATATAGGGAAAAGTATTGGATATGAGGCACGGCGTTTACCAAATTGGCACAAACAATGGGATTATCAAAAACTGGTTTAACCGACAAGAATTAAAAATATCGTCAAATAAATACCTAGAAGAAATTCCTCAAAATATAATATCCTTAAGAGAAGCTGCTTCTAAATATTCTTTATTTGGCGGACAAGGCTTCAGCAAATGTTTATGCAAGCCGGCAAAAAGACAATGCCAAAATAACCGATGTGCATGTTTTAAAAAGAATGTTCTTTGTGGGTCCAAATGTCACTCAAGTTTGACATGCGCAAATAAATAATTATTGATTTCTCTATTAAGAAAATAAATGACACATAACAAACACACACCACACACACACATTTAAAGTGCCATATTATCCTAAGAAGTTTAATTGTTGTTTATAATATAAATGTCGTTTTTGTAACTTAAATATTTTAACTAAGTAAGAGAACCAAAGCGCTTACTGATTGCTAAAATAAAGTCTGATTTGCCCAAACTGTGTTTTCTTCATGGTCACCCTAAAACTACAATCAACGTTGAAATTACAACAATTGAACGAGTTGTCATTTTGCCTTCGGCATTTTACATAACAGCAAGCGTTTATAAACTGACGACGCCGTATGTAAACGGCGGAATCATACGAAATGCCTGCGACATATACAGGGCTTTCTCAAATTAGTTAACAATATTTCAGCAATGGGCTCGGAATGCGTGTCTGGACACGTAAAAAATAATGAAAAAAAAAGCTAAAACGAAAAATAAATAAACAGACCAAAAATATTTAATGTCGAAAAAACGGGGTCGACGAACGCTGTCAGCTGATCACAGCGTACGAAGTACGAATACATACGCTCGCCGTGACTCTGTAATCCAACGACGCGTACCTACCATTGTAATAGGTATTTACCTATTTACCTTCAGGTTAGAATTGATAACTTGTGGTATAGACAATACCTACAACTAGATATTGTTTTAAAAAAAATGATAGGTACCTAATAATAATAGCTACCTACCTACTTAACAATTTTTAATCAAAATCAAACTAACATCTGGATCTAGTTAGTAGGTACGTTATTATTAGTTTAATAGGTACAACAACTTTTACGAAGTACCTAAGTCATGAAAAACTAGGTACTAAAGCACAGCTTTAATAAAAATAACATTTGACCTATATTCCTAAGGGGAATTTTGCATGCAGTTGTTTAAATTGTATAAATAAAATGTTTCATTATTAACAAACAATTAATATTCATAAAAATCGAATAGGTAGTTTTACTAATTACTATAAGGTAGGTACTTTTCTTTAGCTCGCGGCGGCGAGAACGTAAGTAGATCGATCGATGTAAATGCCCGAAACGTGTGATAGTCGATAGATGTCTCCAAAGCCATAACGCGTCGCGCGAGCGAGTCGCAACTTGCAAGAAACGGCCGCGTAGATACTTAGGGCCGCCGCACATCAGAGTTCATAGGTGACATACCTACATGCGGATTCCCTTTTCACAATCTTTTGTCGGAATTTTGAAACTAAATTACAAAGGTTTGCTTTGTAATGCCTGTTAAACAAATCCAAGGAAGTTGAGTGAGTGTATTTGTAAGGGTGAATTTTCGTTTCCATTTCTTCGAAACGGAAATCCTTAAACGACCTTTGCCTATGTGCGACAGACCTTATACCCCGTTCCTGCTATTTACAAATTATTATTTTTAAATTTGTTTTTTAAATGGTAGGTCAGTCGGCGTTTGGTCGCGGATGAGGTGTGTTAATTTTTTAATTGCTAATGCTCAATTTAACTTACATGATGTGTTCGTGAGTAAATAAATACCTTTCCAATAGCGAATGTTGATTAGGCCGAGGGTTGCTATGGCCGCCACCCTGGGGTGGCAGTCTCGACATTACTTTGCGACCGATTTCGGTCGATAAAGCTTAACAGCGAAGTGTCAACGATTTTCGGTAGTCTCTACATTGATTCTTAGCGATTTGTGTTACAGTCGTATCTATTGGAACTGTCAAATTAACATTGTAGCAAATAGCATAGACAAGCGTATTTGTTAGCCGTAAAGTTTGCAACAAAAGAGTATTTATATTCTTCGGTTCACAATTATTATTGTGACTAACAAATTAAATGTGTTTGACACACCATGAATTTCTTCCAAAAATCTTACAAGTTGAACACTTTATCCTAACTTCTAAGCATATTTAGCGAGAGATTTGACTATAACTTTGAACATCACCAAAAATGTTCAATACGAATGTTTAGGATTAACCCAAACATCAAAATTCAACAATAAAGTTTTATTCATCGCTTCAAAGCTCTTTTGTTCTTCAGTTAAATTAAAAATTTACTTATCTGTACATCCTACTTATATATTCAATACGAAAGTTCGTCAGAATGAAAAAATATGTTTTACTCTTTCTCGCAAATACCTACTACTGAACGGATTAAGATGACGCTTCACAGGAATATGTTTAGTTTATTCATCAGAACAACATATTATCAGAGATTAGTTGATATTATAGACTACAATTTATAAAAATAAAAAAATAAAATAGACTACAATTTTAAGTAAAAAAAGGTTTTTTCTTAAAATAAAATACAAAACAAAGGAAATTGCAAGAAATTTACATGCTAACTTCAACATTCAAATTTCAAGTGTAATAATCCCAAAATCATGTTGTAAATATGATTACTATATAGTTTATATACATTTTGTGTTAATTTGTAGATATCTAATAATAATAATAAATTAATATTATTATTACTGTCCTATTTGTCGTAAATCGTCTAAACCTTTTTTAGTCTACACTTTTCTGGATTTGCTGTTTTCCTTTTCAAATATTTTCATGTCCATTTAGTTACGACATTTTGCCAATGTATTTAATTATTTACGTTTCATGTACAACTGGTCAACTTGGAGGGGATTTAATTCCCTCTCTACGTAGGAACGTGTGTAAAACTTCTCATCTCAACAAGATCTTTTTTTCTTTTTTTTATGTTATAGGAAGGCAAACAAGCAGACGGATTCCCTGATGGTAAGAAATTCACGCCGCCTAGAGACACCAAAGATGGTAATGGTGCGTTGCCAACCTGAGGTCAAGATGTTAGGCCTCAAGCAAAAGTAAGTTTACCGGCTACCTTACCCTCCGAACCGGAACACGTCATGACGTTATGGTGGCAGGAAGGCGGTGGTACCAATTTGGGCGAGTCGCTGAGAAACTCTACCACCTAGATCTGAACAAAGGCTCTCATTTCGAAATCTATACGGTCATGTTGAAAATGCCGGTGGACTGGCAAGGTTATTTATATTTATATTAATACCATTTAAACGAGCATGTTTAAACATATAATATTCTGAATTTTGGAAACGGCTTCAACGATTTTCATGGAATTTGCTATGCAAGTAGTTTCGAGGGCGATATGTCGAACTAGCTAGGTTTAATTTTTAAAAAAAGGAATTTATATAGATACACAAATAGATTTCGAGCCGCCATCAGATTAGCGATTAAATACGTATGGTGGCATGAAAGGAATGTTGGTATTAAAAGTGTTGGTTGTAATAGTGCTGTGTGTAGCAAAAAGGTTGATTTAAGGACATATTCCATATTTAACATTGACACAATTGTGAATGAAAACCCATCAAAATTTGTTCACAAAGATTCTGGAGTCTTACTCGATTACAATAAACGTTTAGGTTGACAAAGAAATTATTTAAAATAATAAAATCGCTTTTACTTCGAAACATGGCGGAAGCTTACTTGGCCTTGGATTTACTGTGGCTAGAACATCGCCGAAAGATGATTCGCAAAAGAAAAAATCTTCGAAATTTACGTATCCATCAAAATGCTTTTTTACTTGAAGAGAATGAGTTCCTCAGACGTTACAGAGTTTCAAAGGGGATGTTCGCCGAATCAGCTAATGAGTTGCGTCCAGCACTACAGAGAAATCGACCTTATGGACTTTCTATTGAATCGCAAGTGAGTAACCTACTCTTGTAGTGTTATCTTCTTTAAAAAAAGTGTTTTATGTATACTTTCACTAGTATAATTTGTAAAAATTTATTACAAGCTTACAGTCTATATCAGTAAATAGGTTCAAAGATTGCTACCTACGGTTAAAGTACAGGTAAGTACCTACCTGTCAAGAGTGTATTCTAGATTCATTAAGTCATTCAATTAAAATCGTGTAGAAGTTCTGTGCTAAGCACATTTTAATAGGGACCTAAAATATTTATCTCCTATTTTTTTCTAGATACTAACGGCTTTAAAATTTTATGCTTCTGGATCATACCAACTGCCGATTGGTCTGCAATGGGGTAGCAGTATGAGCCAAAAGTCAGTGAGCAGAGTTATTAATCAAGTGACTATGGCCATCAATACAATTTTATTAAGAAAACATATAAAGTTCCCAATGACTCTCCTTGAAAGACAAACTGCCAAAGCGAAATTCAGAAATGCTTTACAGACATTTCCTGGTGCAATAGGTGCCATTGATTGTACTCATATAAAAATTTTGGCTCCCCGAGTTCATGAGGAAGCATATGTGAGTGGTCACCACGAGGGTCATTCCTTGAATGTACAAATGGTAACTAGTCGTATTATCTACCAACTTATTAATATTTACATGAATTTAATAATAATATTTGATCAATTAACATTTTAATGAAATAGCTTGAATTTTTTGTGTAAAATTTTAGATATGTGATCCAGACTTATTAATTTTAAATAAAAATGCAAAATGGCCAGGTTCGAGACATGATGCACATATATGGACGAATTAACCAGTACGCCAAAGTATGAAACGACATTTTGAGAATAGTGACCATTGTACATGGCTACTTGGTAAGTTGTGAAGTTATTTGTAGTAACAAAATTTCCTCAGATACTGAAATTGTAGTTTTGATGATTTGCATGAGCTTTGAGCTAGAATTTATGTTGAATATTAATTATAATTATATTATTTTTTAATGTTAGTCAATTATGATACCTTATTATAAATTATAATTTAAACAATAAGTGTGCATAATATCGAAACAATAGTTTGATTATTATTTATAACTAGCTGCGCCCCGCGGTTTCACCCGCGTAAGTCCCAATCCCGCGGGAACTCCGGGATAAAAAGTAGCCTATATGTTATTCTGGGTCTTCAGCTACCTACATACCAAATTTCATCACAATCGGCTTTGTAGTTTTTGCGTGAAAGAGTAACAAACATCTATACATCCATACATACAAACTTTCGCATTTATAATATTAATAGGATTTTAGGTGATGATGGTTATCCCCTAGAGCCATGGCTCATGACCCCAATAAAAAACCAGTCACCAGGAACACCTGAACATAGGCTCACTGTGGTGCAAGGAATGTCATAGAAAGATGTTTCGCTGTGCTAAAAAATACCTTTAGGTGTCTTTCTGGACAAAGACAGCTTATGTACAACCCTTGCACAGCTGGACAAATAATAAATGCATGTGCAGTAGTAATACATAACATGCGAATAAACTATAAACTAAACAATCCTTCTATTGACATAGGATTATCTGTGAACCAAACACATTAATTACAATATAGAAGATATTGGTAATAACAAATAACATATTTATTTTCTTCATCTTATAATTTTTGTAAGGTCGCTAAACACAGAACACGACAATGGCTAGCCTGATGTTATGGCGACAAAATCAGGTAAGGGTGGATGATATCGCACTGGAACACTTACAAATTACTCAATTAAAAATTTGTTATTTATAAGTAACATACGTTTTCCTAAATGTAATTTTTAACATTGTTTTACAGAGCAAACTGGTCGATCAGTTGGAGAAAATATTCGTCGGAGACTAATTTTAAATCATTTTTCTTCCGAAATTTCTTAATTTGTTAAAATCACATAATTTAATTAAATAAAATTATCTATTATTGTTTAATAGGTAGCCAAAAATAAAGTGTCATGTTTCGAACTTTAAAAATACTGTCTTCCATACAAACTTTCAACCCCTATTTCAACCTCTTAGGGGTAGAATTTCCGAAATTCCGTCCTTACTGGGGGTGTCTACTCAGTGAAACAACCCTACTTACCAAATTTCATGGCTGTAACTTTAACAGTTTTTTTTTCGGCGATGATGAATATTTTATAAGTATAGAGAGACTGGACATGTCAACTTGTAATGTTTAGAGCGAACGTTGTTTGAGGAAAAGGTTAAGTGTGTAGAAATGCCATGTACCAACTAATCTGACAGCACTGACATTGTTTTGACTGTTTCTATTATTGTTGATGAAAGAAAATGAGAATAAATTGATTAATATGTATTTTAAAATGAAGTTTATTCCTCGCAAAACTTTTGCAATGCATCGGCTAATTTGGTGGCCGCTTGTGCAAACATTGATATTGCTTCAGCTTGCATTTTGGCAGCTTCTGCAAGCACCTGAAATGATATTTTTTTGTTGCTATACATAACGCACATCTAGCCTAAAGCGAACTGAAACAAAAGTCCATGTCAATGTAACCATTGATTTTTTTATGTAAATACCAATTGTCATACAAAATAGATTCAAAAATAAGTACATATTTAACGTAACCTTCATTGATGCTGCATTTGACTCCGCAATTAAAAGAAATTCGCTCCTAGCAGTATCAAACTGGTCTGCCATGGTGCGGCGAGGGTTAAGATCTGAATTCAGCATAAAAACTCACTTTAATAAGAACAATAAATTTGAAGTGTGTATATCAACCGTGAGATTGGGATAGTAAAATTAAAAAAAATCTATTTTCCCTAAATCAATAGAAACATAAACATAATACCTATATACATATAGCTCTCATTACTTTTAAAAATAGAGAACTTACTTCTGATTGTCCTTGACTGTAGATTTGCAGATCTATTATCAGTTTCGGTTCCTAAAACAATGGTTTCTGTCAAATATTGATTTTAATTTAATTTTAAGAAAATATTATATAAGATACTGGAAGAATAACTTTTAATTAGTGGTAAAATAAAACTCACTTAAAGCAGTTCCTTGATCAACTTGTACTTCAGATATCATTTCTGGCTGTGCCTCCTCAATATAAATTAAATTTGAAATATCCATGTTGCTATCTATAAAATAAAATTATTCCTCTTGTAATCAATGAACAAATGAACAATTAAAAGAAAAAAAAAACTGCAAAATAATTAGCTACATACTTGTTGGTAAATCAATTGCACTCCCATCCTGTGTTTCCTCAAGCAGAATTTGTACCACCTATAAAGAAAACTTTGTTTAGTTCAATTTATTTACAAGTTTACAGTATTTCAATAAAAAATAATAATGGTTTTTGATTTATTGATACTTAAAAAAATCCTTAGTTAAGAGACATCACACTCACTTGTTCCTCGGGCATTGAGTCAGGACAATTGGTACCGAAACTGTAGTCAGCACCAATCAAAGAGATGATCCTTCTTTCGAATTCTGTTAGTGGAGGTATTGTAATGGGCCTATTGCCCGTCTGGAGTCGTTTCTTGCGTAATTTGGCAGCTTTGTTACAAGTGCGGCTTTTGAGATCCCTCCAAACCTAAAATATTAATAAATTATAATTAATGTTTTTTATATTTTTTTTACAAATTGTATACAATTAATACCTACTAACAGCTCTATATCCATGTAATTAATATCAAACTATAGGTACCGTGATCCATTGCTCCACTGTTTTAAACGACCCGTTTTCAATATTGTTTAATTGAGAAGATAATTCGCCCCAAGCCAAATCAAAATTTTCACGAACTTGTAGGCCCGGGAATCGCCGTGAGGCTAGAAATGGCCGAGCTTCTATGCCCGCTAATAATGCCTCTATTTGGCTGGATGTTGCTCTTGTAGAGCGTCTGCGTCTGCGAGATAATTTTGATTATTTAAATACAAACATTCTATGAGAAAAGAAAGCGTTGCCCGCAATGCGTGTAGCTGATAAATACTCACTTATAAGGCGGAGCCTCACTTCCTTGACTTTGAGAAGCTCCACTTCTCGACCCCGACGGCGGCTGCGAGTTTTGATCGGTCATTGTAAAAATTAAGCAGCTAGATAGGTATTTATCAACAATATTTTTTCGTAGGTAGGTACCAAGTTTCAAGTTTAAATTCAAACTGTTTGCGTTGTTAACGGTAACGACTAGTGTTGCCAATGCTACGGTAAATAACAATTACCGTGTTCTTCTCATGGCTACCAAACTTTTTCTAATGGAGTGGATTAAATACGAAAATTTGTGTTCTATCAATAATTTTATAAAAATCGTACCTTATATAATCAAATTACAATAAAACTTCTATGAAAATACCGATCATACATGGCTAAAACACGATAACACGTCAATACCAGTATAAAAAAATTATGCAGTTGGTTTTACAGGACACGGTATAGATGTGTAGTACCTATTCAATTACTATAACAAAAATGTTACGAAACTGATTAATAATAAAATCTTACAGATTATTTTACAATTTTTATTTTATTTTAAGATCTTCGATTGCAACAGTATGTATAAGCGAAATAAAGTTTTTTTTCCACTTTTGTTTTAGTCCATATTTCCAAGTTTTCCGTTTAAATAAATTGTTTTCTTGTTTCAATCATTTCATTTCATTTATTTTTCTTGTTCAATTTTCAATTATTCTCTTCTTCAGTTTCTTATAATATAACTATAAATCGTTATAAAAAGTCATGCTGGGTCTTGAGTAAAGCGGTGAACTCCTTACTAAAGCTCATTTTGTGAGGTTTAGTAGCAACGCATAAATAGTCTCATTTCTAATAATTTAAGGGGAATAATATTTTTCCCCGTGTTGGTTTGCCGACCTATCACATAAAAAAATCACGATACTCTAATTTCTTCATTTAAATATTACACTTATGCACTAGTGCACTAAACAAAATTGAACGAAATGCCGCCTAAATTGACTAAGTATAAACGTATACACGACATTTAGCAATTTAAAAAAAACTGCGGCCATCTTTATTGTCGATGGCACTAAAACTCTTTTTTTAATACGCAGAAGCAATGTAAAGTTCTTCATTTATAATAAAACTTATTTCAAGCTTCTTCAATGGCGACGAGTTACGTGACGTTTATGTTATGAACAATCGCAATCTATCGACTGTCAAAAATACACGCTTGCACTATCGACATTTACGACAATTGCAAGTCTCTACTTCTGAATTAGCATGAAACATGACAAAACTAAGCGTCGTTAGCTAAGCAATATTCGTATTCATAGTCCTATTATCGTTTATGAAATAATGATACCGTTTACTAATCTTGCCATTCAAGGTGACTGGAGTAAATAATCGAACTCTTTTTAAAAATCTATGTTCATAATACATCTGCATAATACTGAGAAGGTAAATTTTCAAAAAATGTCTGCTAAATCACTATTGTACAATAGAATAAGTGCAAATTAGCTTTTAAATATGTTTTTGATTTCAAGGATTTAACAGTTTAGTTTTTGACAACACATACACTATATTAAACGTCTGTTTCAAAGAGTAAAGTAAAAAGTTTTGGCGCCGTCGTGAATGAAGATGGTCGTATTTTTTTATAATTATTGAATTTCGTATTTATATTGAGTGATTTTTTTTTAATTTAGGTGGGAATTAGTTTAGTTTTGTTCAGTGAACGTGCACAAATGAAATAATCATGAAATTAGTGTATCGTGAATTTCCTCGCTGCCGCCAAATCTCCCAAAGTGAGCTTGTGTTAAGTGACTACCGCTTTACTCAATACCCTGACGTGACTTTGTAAATAGTGACTAATGACTGTATAAGAATAATTAATACGGAAGACATGTGACCAATGACAAAATAATTAATACGTAAGACGTGGCAGCATGGCCTAAAGGTCTTAGCCGGCCCAAGAAAGGGGCAAATTAACTTATACTCTGCAATATTCAATAGTCTGTTTCTGTTGGTAAGGCGGACGCGGTTCTTTTGAAATAAAGTTTATTAAATATCTTTTAACAAGTATCTTGGTTAAAACATACAATGGGAAGGGTGAAAAAGAGGCGGAGGAACAAAGATGAAGATCCGGAGGCTACGGTGCAGGAATCTGGATCTGACGATGACTCAGAAATTTCCATGGAGGAGGATGCAGATAAGTATTCTCCTTTCAGAGTCCCGAATTACGTCCGATTTTATCCAGAAGATGGAGGTAACTTCGAGTATATAGTTTTCTTAGAGAGCGCTGACAATGATAAGCCAATCGGTAATCGAGATATGATGTCGTTAGCCAATATTATCAAAAGATATAATAAAGGTGTAAAACAGCTACAACGGGTTAATAAGACTAAAATAGGTGTTATTTTTGAGAGGCCAGCTTTAGCAAATGCTGCCTTGAATAATAAAAAAATTCTGGATGCCCATAAACTATTAGCTTCAATTCCGGCTGCCGCCACTGAAGTCACTGGTGTCATAGTTCATGTACCAATTGAATTGTCAAATAAACAAATATATACAGCTCTGACCAGCACAAAAAATATTGTATCCATTCGTAGGTTCATGAAAAAAAATCCTGAGCTTGGTTCTGGTCTCCAACCTACAAAGACAGTTTCCATCACTTTTTCCTGTCCAGTGTTACCTGAAAGTGTTGACTTAAACAGCTGGAGGTTTGAAGTACGTCCCTATATCCCTCCAGTTAAACAATGTTTGCGTTGCCTGAGATATGGTCATATCGCTAAATTCTGTAAGAATTCTGAAAGATGTTCAATTTGTGGTGAGGGCCACAATTTCAAATCTTGTCAAATCCCCACTTCTGAAGCAAACTGCTGCCATTGTAAAGGTAACCACATTGCAATTTCATCAGCTTGCCCAGTAAAACAAGAAAAAATTAAAATAAACAAAGACAAATTTAAAAAAAAAAGTAATATTAATGCTTTTAAAGAAGGAGATTTCCCCTCTTTAAATAAAATAGATAATTTTATGACCCTTCTAAATTCTGAACTCATTTTTAAGATTATCTCAGAATCCCTTGTAAAACTTATCACAATTAACAAAACTAATGAAAAATCTATCAGCTCCCAATGTATCAAAGATGTCCTGCAGGAGACCTACAAAAAACAAAGTAATAAATAATACATATATTTTATAACCATGGATAGTTTAAATATTGTCCAATGGAATGCTCAGAGCTTATTACATCATCAACATATTTTTCACAAATTTATATTGGACAATAATATTCATATAGCAATTATATGCGAGACTTGGCTCAAGCCATACCACAACTTTAAATTACGCAATTTTAACACAATTCGTATTGACTCAGGCAACACACATAATGGTGTTGCTATAATAGTACATAACTCAATTTCCTATTCTTCAATAA
>NJDD01007590.1:5459-15939 GCA_002245505.1 Calephelis nemesis | reverse complement strand
TCTTTGCTACCGTATTGCTGAAGAGGTAGGCAGAAATACAAAACCAGGGCCCTGACGACTAGCCGAAGACACAGTTTGATAGGTGGTCAACCGGGCAAGTATATACAATTTCTATAAATCTTAAAGAAAGAAAAAATTTCGCCCCAGACAGGATTTGAACCTGTAACCTTTCGTCTCAAGCCGACGAATGCTCTAACCAATTGAGCTACTGAGGATTCAAGTCCCGTGACGAAATTTTTAATTCCTTTCTAACCCGTTAACGCGGGTAGTTATGTCCTACAGATACACAATTCTGAGTACCCACCAAATGAGTTCATCACCGATGAAATTCACATTTTTTAGAATGGACATAACTTTCGTTTCTTTGCATCGAATTTTTATTTTTTTATTTCTTAGCACTTGCCCTGTGCGTGGGATAAATTTCTATAAATCTTAAAGAAAGAAAAAATTTCGCCATGAAAGTATATACAAGGCATGTAAGTTTTTTTTATAATAAAAATTGAAGAAAAAAAAAACAGTTTTTTTTGTTGCCTAATCTGAGGGGTCACAAACCCAAAACGAGAGTCATCACATTTTGGTCCGTTTATATTTTCATCTGTTTATTTTTCACGCAAAAATATCAGAACGTATTTTGCCCAATTTCGTGTTATAGTACGTAGCCTATAGCCCAGGTCAATAAGGATATAATAAGTTACTGTGGGAAAACCTTTCGTTCCCAGCACTAACTACGAAAAGTTACATCAACGTGTGTACGAAGTTGCGGACAATAGCTAGTACTTAATATAACATCGGATGGGCCAATTACATTGAATATAACAAGTATAATGAAATTCCAGCAGCCCGGTATTTCCGCTTTGAATTGCAAACGTCTTTGTACTTCTAGAATACTAAAATTTCCATCTCCTTATAACAACAAAATGCGAAAGAAAATCTGCGTTAAAATATTTAGTGCAACGAACAAAGAACTCGAAGCGGTGGATAGGAAATGCAATAAATGCAAATAACTCATTTTTACAAGTGCTTGTCAGATAAATGAACTGCGGGAAACTTTGATAAATGATTGTAACTAGATTTAGTATTGTGAGCAACATTCATTGATTGATATTTGTTGGATAACCCCATACTCGCTGAGATCTAATAAATTAAGCTATTGTATTATTACAATATGAAAGTCAATAATAACGTTAGCAGCTTACATGGATTGTTACCATCGATTTCCCTAACCCTATTGCATTGGCATCGCTTTTTTGTACGTAGATGGGAAGGCCTGTTAAGTAATACTCGTCGTCTATGATCCTAGTAAAAATACACTGACTTTCGAGTATAAGAATGGCTGCCTGCTTTCGTTACAATGTTACTATAACAAAACATTAGTAAATGTTGTGACGTACGAAGATGGTAATTTTGTTAAACACTCACTAAACTAAATTACCGCTATCGTCTTTAGAGGATTGTAATGACCTGAGATTTCACTAAATTTTAAACCATTTCTCAGATAATGTTGATTATAAATGTCGAAAGTTTACATATTATCTAAAAAGTTAACATCTACTTTTTTGTTTCATTGGAAAAAGATAGCATACGCTCAAAATAAGATTAGTTTTTTCTCAGTATAAACAACATAAAAATCTTATATTAAAACAGCAAATGAAACTACTTTCTCTCTCGCTACCACTCTTCTCTCATAAGTAATTGGACAATTAACTATTAAGTTCAATTAAAAGCATTATATTTTAATGTTATTATCTCATCTCTTGGTCATCCAAACCAAATTTATCAATCTAATTTTAAGTAGTTTTTTGAACGCTCAACCTGAATCTAGCAAGTGATTGCAGATCAAAGGCGGAAACAAAGCTAACAGGGACACTGTTCATCGAAGACTTTATGATATTGTCTTTTTGTTGCTACAAAGCTGGCGCCTTTTATGAATATTTATGCGAGCTCGCGGATTCAGAATATGTAAGCTTTATAAAAGTTATAAAAACAGAACTCCGTGATTGGTTAAGAATACGTGAATATTTTTATACGACAGATTTTCAGGTTTTATTGAACCTTTACATTGTGACATTTGTTACGAGGCGTCGGCGTTAAATAATTATTTATAGTTTCAAACAAAACAATATGAAATAAGC
The DNA here is from genome assembly GCA_002245505.1 of Calephelis nemesis. Lineage (NCBI taxonomy): Eukaryota > Metazoa > Arthropoda > Insecta > Lepidoptera > Riodinidae > Calephelis > Calephelis nemesis. Next base: position 13,807 of record NJDD01007590.1, on the reverse strand, counting down.
CTGTTTGGAAGCATACATTATTAGGCACAAAAGAATGTGCTGACACTTTTATTTTATGCGTAAATTTTAAAACAGCTGTTAAAGTTTTTCGTATTTTAAATTTTTGTTATGAGGTTTTAAAAGGCCATATCATTTATTAGAGACGATTGAAAACTAAAAGACGTTTATAAGTATTGATGATTCAAAACTTTCCGATAGTAAAAAACATCAAAGATACTCTTTGGTGTTTTAGCATTGCTAATCTGAGGATAGAATCTAAAGCGTCTAGTAAAAGCTAGTATAATGGGTAATACTGATTAAATAATGGCAGAAATAGATTATGATAAGCGTGTTTGTTTATTAGCAAAATTGAAACTTAAATATTTAAACTAGAAAACATATATATCTTCTTTTCTTTTGGCAAAAACCTATCGGTAATCGGCCATTTAACTAATTCCGTACAAAGATGGTTTTTTAGGTAATCTTAAAATTAAATATTTCTAATTAACCCCGACAAAACCTATATGTGATGTAGCCAAAATTCATCTCGGTCACATTAGCTTTCAAACTTAGTCCATTAATTCAAAAGATATGATGCCACAGACAGACATACACAAACACGTGACACACACATACATGCAAACAAGCTCTCTCGTATACACACAGACACGTTAAACTTGTACAAGCCCTTGTTTTACATAGGGGGTTAATAAAAGATAACGTCAGGCTTTAAACATTAAAAAAATGTTTTGTTGCCTGACCCCGGGATTTTTATGTAGGAGTGTATACAACGTATTAAAATAGTTATAAACATAACATATGTAAATGTATTAGAGTGGATAATATAACCTTTTCATTTTTTCCTAGTTGGTTTTAATACTACCTCTACTGAGAGAAAGTTTAAGTCCTTTGCCGATCGGTAAATAAATAAAGAAGTATATTTCTTATCAAATTGCAGTAACAATCATTTTGTGCGTGTTTTCTGTAGATTACCAACTAAAAAATAGTGACAGAATAAAGTAATGAGGGTCTTAGAAAGCATAAGTACTAAGCTAGTTCCACTTATTTGGCGAATAATTAATTTATATGCAATAAAAGTACAAGAGTCGGCATCGATTTCAATGACCATGTCTTAAAAGTACACAAAAATTCAGTATTTTTATCAACTTCTCTATGATTCTATCGTCAGAATTTAAGGCAATGGTACCACCACCAAGCACCTTCATTTAAATAAAAAAAAACAATGTTAAATATAGACTCCGAAAGTACAGAGAAACTAATGAACGTACATAAAAATGTAGGAGATGAACATAACCTACCAGATTTTTCGTACTCATTAAAAACGACACGAGTTACCACTAATGTAATAGGTCATAGATACTAGTTTTATTACAATAAAATAATTCCAAATTTAAAAAATCTAAAGATCAGAATCGAAGCTTTGATAGATTCGATAATAATCTCGCTATTTTTATTGTCTTGTAATATGATCTTGTAACATATGTAGCACTTTCTGGAAATATATATATTGATGAAAGAGCTATGCATTTGCTTAAGTAAAGTGACCACTAAGTAAACTATCTCACTTCAACACGATACCAGCTGATACATCACACGTTTCCAGCTTTATAGTGATGAATATATACATAATTAATGGTAAGTGGCTATTCATGTGTGCAAAACACGCTTTCCAGCACGCTTACGTACTGGTCTGATTGTGAAACTATATTATATCTGTACATATTTCCATATAGCTTTGGTCATTACAAGAAATCATGGGATTTGCGGAATCAAATCGGTGTCAATTATTCTGTCTGCTGAGCGTGTTGATTCTGTTAGGCTCATAGTTTCCTATTAATAAAAATATGTTGATATTATAGTCTGTATTACATTATAATAAAGACTGTAATACCAGGTCAAACTTTGGAGTACTTTACCCCTTATTTATTAATAAGGCTAATAAAGGATAACGATCAATCTTTTATTTTATTTGTCGATTGTTTTACCTGATGTATTATTCTTTTAAAATAATAAATATTTTTCTTGTATTTAAAAGAAGACTTTTATATCTATGAATGTTCATTATATGGCTTTTTCTTACTAGATCTTAGTCCTGAATTTCACAGGTTACAAAAAGTATTAAATTTCTAACACTATAAACATATACCTAACGTTCGTATTCAGAGTTGTCACTTGTGAGTTAATTTTTGTAAAGTTAATTATTTCATGCAAAATTATGACTTGATTACATTTTAATTAATGTTGATTGGCAGCACGTGTATCCATAAATTATTAGGGAAAATAATAAGTTCAAATGATAAAAATAGCAAATGATAATTATGTTTTCCTTTTTTCACTATGTTTTTTTCCTCCCCATCTGTGTAGACGAGACCAAGACCATCTGCCTGAAAGCATTGTTAATATGCCTTAAACCAATAAGATCACTGGTGTTTGTACTAGTCAAATCTTAGTGCTTTGTGGCGACTTACCTGGATAGGCTTTCACTGCCTTACCTATTTCTAGCACCTTAGGGATGGTGTCGTACCACACTACAGCACCAATGTATTATAAGTGGGATTGAAAGAAAGTGTTGGTGTTAAAATGCGAAAGGGCATGCTCCGCTGCTTCGGTCATGTGGAAAGAATGACAGATGAAAGATTGACAAAGCAGATATACAATGCGAATGTGGATGGATGTAGGTACCCGGGGAGACCAAGGCTGATATTTCACGATCAGATCAATCGGATATTATCCGAGGGTGGTGTCAAGAGTCTCCGAAACCGGCGTGTTTAAAGGGTAATGAATGTGAAGGAAGCAAGACAGGTTTATCAGGGTCGTGCGGTCTGACACTCGATACTCTCTTCCTACCCCGTAAGGGAATTGGCGTGAAGATATGTATGTATGTTATTTAATAATACAAGTGGTATTATTAAATAACATACATACATATCTTATCTTTTCTGACGCTACTATAATAGCGTCAGAAAAGCCGTCTAAATTTGCTCTCTTATTACATAAAAACATTCTACAGAATAGAATGAACATATCCTAGTAATGTTTTACAAGATATATTATAGCTTTGGATATGACCTACACCTTTGCAATTTAAATAATTAATGTAAGGACCAGTTCATATTTATTTGCTGTAAGTTGTAGTTCGTTTATCGCGGCCTTGTCACGTGACGTGGAGGTCATTTACGGTATTCTAGAACTGTCTACAATTAGCAGATTATCTTATTAGCAGGCTTGATTAAGTTACTAGTATCGAGTAAAATAAACGGACTTTTGCAAATGCAGTACTTTTACGGCAACGGTCATCTCAAACATTTTTTAAATCATAACATAACAAAGTCTGTTTCTATATCCCTTTGTATGCTTAAATCTTTAGAACTACGAAACGGATTTTGATGCGGTTCTTTATTAGACAAAGTGGTTTAAGAGGAAGGTTTATAATATGTATACTTTATTTATGTGTGAAGCCGTGGCGGGCCGCTAATATTCCAAAAAAACAACTTTACTCGGGATTTGTTAGGCTATTACAAATTTTGTTATAAACTAAATTATATTTGATTTTGAGTTAGTTAGAAACTCAAATTAAACGAACGTGGTCAGCGAGAGAGAAAGGCTAGGGTTCAAATACAGTCAAAGGCCAAGTTTTTCACTTTTTTAATTAATCTAAAGCATGGGAAAAGTGTCAAAATTAAAATATTATCAAGTAGAAAGTTAATTCCAGAAACGAAAGTTGTGTCTAAGTGATAGGAAATTATTTTATCAGTTATTACTTTTAGATATGTATTTTAAAGATTTTAAATATGTTATGTGTCAAGATAATTTAGTTAAAAGTTTATCACATAATTCAATAGATAAGATATAATATATTTTACCCTACATCGTTCTGTCGGCTTTGTACTTTTTTATAATAGACGGAGAACAAGCAATACAACCTCTTGACTTGAGAAGGCAACTATGGCCTACACCTACAGTCACACCAGATCCTACAAGGACGTTTCTGTCCTTTGATACACCGGGTATTAGCCTAATGTGGCTGTGTGTTAGCCTAATATGCCGATGTGTTAACCTAATGTGCTGATGTGTTAGCCTAATGTGTCGGTATGTTAGCCTTATGTGCTTTTGTGTTACTTTAATATGCAAGTTTACTGCTTATTCTTCTCTCCAGATCGGAAAATGACAGTGCCATTTTGATAGCAAGAATAGCTTAGGTGGTGAGATACTGGCAAATTGCTGCATAGCATAATAGCAACGATGGTCTTGTTGGCAATGTCACTTAATCTATACTCGCCTCTTACAAGCTTTCAGGCAGATATTCTACAAAAGAGATCTGGACCCCGTGTTGGTCCGGGCCACTGCCTTACCTATTCCTATCGCCATAACGTCAATGCCTGCTGTTGTCGTGTTCCGGTTGGAGGGTAAGGTAGCCGATAAACTGACTTTTGCTCAAGGCCTTACATCCCGGCCTCAGGTTGGCAACGCACCATTACCACCTTTGGTGTCTCTAGGCGACGTGAATTTCTTACCATCAGGAAATCCGTCTGCTTGTTTGCCTTCCAATATTATAAAAAAAAAAACACGAAGAAATATCCTGATGCTGTAAAAAGTGAAAAACTATTTTAAAACGTCAGTTTCGCATTCATATTTTTAAAATATAAAAAATAGTTTTTGATCGTTATTCTTTCTAAAACTCAAGACCAGCTGTAACGGTTTGGCTCATTTTAGTCTTGAATTATTGTGTAAGTCCAGGGAAGGTTTAAAATAAATAAAACGAAAAACTTTTAGGAAAAATTCGAGTGAATTAGGAAAATTATTGAAGTGCAACTTCTTTATCGGGGTTGGAAAAAAATGTAGTGTAACATTTTTTCGTTACGCGTCACATTTTTCCGTTACGCGCCATCTTTGTTCTTATCCCTACCACGCGTGATTCGAAGTATACTTTCTCCAGTGGAGTAGGGATTGGCAATAAACTTTATTTAACCAGTTTCTGTAAAGTTGCATATAGTAAATTATTTTTTGAAAAATAACGTCATAAAGAAGTTTCACTTCTTCACTTCTTACGAGTGTACGCTAGTACACGCACATATTTTTTTAAGTTTTTTATACAATCACAACGGGTAGAAAGAAGTTCGCCGGGACAGGTGGTATTGATATATAATTGTGCTTATGAATTAAATTCAATGATTCTTAATCAGAATATCTCATACATTTTTGAAGGTCACAAAAGACATTACCTATTTTTAATTAGTAAAATTGTAGAATATTATTTCATCTTCGCAAGTAGGTATTTAGCTGTGAGGTAAGCTGAGACGTATTTACAAGGGCTCATTCATGCAATACTCCCTATATATATTCACAGCAAGTCTCTTATGTAGAGTATCAGAGAGTATCAAGAGCCATTTTTTACAGTTTTTAATCGTGGGCCAAATTTCTTCTACTGTCATTTCTTGCGTACAAACTCTTTGTTTTCAAAAGCTTTCACCACTCTTAGATCATACCTGGTCGATTTGATCATAGGATATCAAGCTAGGCTTCAACGGTACCTGCTACTTTTTTCTAATTGCTATATATACTAAAACTCAATAGAATTGGCGCAAACGTGAACATCAATCATACTTGCTCACTTTTGCTTGGATATTTTAACTATTTTAGCCATTCACAATAGCTTATAAAGACCTGCAGATTCAAACTATTACCTTTTTTTAAATTTTATTAGATATTCAAATAAGGTTATTTCATAATTGATGTAGCCATTTTTTACAAATAAACGCTTAAGAAAAAAATATGTGTAATAAGTTTGATGTATCTGTGTCATAAGTGTGTGTGTTGTGTCTGCCTGTGGCATCGTAACTCCTAAACAAATAGACCAATTTTGATGCGGATATTTTCGTTTCAAAGCTGACGGGATAGATGTAGTTCTTATTTTTACTGAGGGTGTGTTCGGTAAAGAATACTTATTTTTTTAAGTTTAATAGTTAATTATGTGTCAGAAGTTTAATAACTGACTGCCTCGTTGGTAGTGTGGCTAGCGTATACGCCTAACTCCATTAACCAACTGCGAAAATCGGATTCGATTAACGACGGCTCGATTTGTGTGATAAACATAGATGTCTGCATTTCCAGGTCTTAGTGTTTGTTGTTCTGGTACCTGTTTAAGAATTTCTGGGTATTAGACTCGTTGACTAACACCCATAACACAAGCATATAATTTACTTACTTTGGGGTTAGACTCAATTTGTACAACTTGTCTAGGGATATTTATTTTATATTTTTATTTATATATGGCACTCGTAAAAAATAATCTTGGCGTATAACACAACAGTATGTATTACTGTCCTATTACTGTGAGTTTAGGCATAATGTACTAGTCTACAGGCATTCAGTAGATACCAATCACTTTCTGATCATCATCATCATCATCAGCTGGAGGACGTCCACTGCTGGAAAGAGCGCCACAAGTCACGGTCACCAGCCGCTTGTAACCAGCGACTCCCCGTGACTTTGACCAGATCATTAGTCCACCTGGTGGGAGGTCGTCCAACACTAAATCCTCCGTTACGGCGCCGCCACTCGAGAACCTTTCTTCCCCAGCGGTTATCGGTTCTGCGAGCAATGTGGTCTCTGATCAATCGCTAAGAATACTATGTACGGAGGTGGAATCTGGTAAATGTTATGTTTAAAATAATTTTAATAAAAAATCATCATCATTTTAGCTTTCCGTTACCCATTGAATTACTGAACCTTAAAAATTTTGAGCTTCTTTGGCGTTCCCATAAATTATGTACTGCAATAAAAACACCTAAAAATGTTATACCGTTTATATTTTTTTAAAGCCTGCCAAAGTTCAAAAATCAAGTTGACTCATTCAAGAGTACTTAAGAATTACGTTCGCGGTTCTTTCATTTCTGAACAACGATATCTGATGAATGCAAAACCATTTTTTTAGCGTGTTGTGAATGATATGTTAAAATGTTATGCTATGTACTGTCAGTGGCTTTGTCTGCATCTTAAGTATGTTTCTCCCTTAAAAAATATAGGAAAAAGGTGCACAGTTACAGATGCATTTTTATATAGCGATAATATAATAATAATAATGTACAGTCGCTTTTAATTACTTTATTCTATTTATATATTTTCTACAGTCGACTCTCAATGAAAGTTTTAGTCACAACTTTTTAATATCAATTTAATAATTATAATATATATTTTATATTAATAATATTTAATAATAATAATTTTAATATTAGTTTCATACTTAATAAGATTTTATGTTATTACTTAACAATCTCATGTTATTTTTAACCAATTTAAATACGATTACATTTTGTATTAAGCTGTGGATTTTTGTTTTTTATAGTTTTTTAAATTATGAATTATTTGAAGTCGTATTTCAGAAATTTATTTAAATTTAATTTACTTATTAATCTAACGATCTAACTTTATTTTAATAAAGTTTAACTTATGGTTTTCTTGTTTGCTCAGACAACATAATATTATACTGAAAATCAATAAATTTTTGCAGGTTTTATTAAGCTTGAGTTTTATGATTAAGTACTCATTGCTTGAAATAACCAAATATGCGAATCTGTTAAAAGTTTATTTTCTATTACAATTTCTCACATTTTGATAGTCTATTTGAAATTACAAACAGACGCTTCAATTCCATTTTTCGTATAGAAATGCTGACAAAACGTTGCAATTAGGGCCTTGATGCTGTCCGTTTTTACGACGTCCCTAATTTCGAAATCCCGTTAAAGGGGCTTGTTCACGAATTTTTGAATACAATAAGGTTATTGACCAAAATGTGAATCAGGAAATAATTAAGCGCAAAAATCGATTACTATTTCAATAGATACCTTTTTTTGGAATGACTAATGTATTGCCAACCTCCCCGGTTTTTACAACTTCACCGGGCTTTGTCAATAGATACCTACCATATTGAGATTTGATACTTCGTTTTTTTAAAGGTAGCAAAAGGTTCCGAAATCATATCATATAAATTTTGTCAACCTCTTACTAGTCTTTGAGTTCAAATATATTTGCTATGTTTTCCTCGCGTTGGCTCAAATCCTCTATGTAGAATACATCACCTTCTATCCTGGCTGTCAGCTCTTAAGGCTAGCAAAGTCAAAACGGGTCATTACCAATAAGATCACTGGTGGTAGAGTCCTGTGCATCAAGGTTTCCGGGTAGGGGTCCACCGGCTTCTAATCCTGCCACCGTAATGACAATGTTATATTTCGATTATACGATTCGAAAACCGGTAGACATGCAAAATTGCCTTAACACCCCACAGGACAGCGACGCACCTACAACATCTATGGTTGTAGTCATAGGCTGCAGTTATCTCTTGCCATAAA
>NJDD01007583.1:10293-21446 GCA_002245505.1 Calephelis nemesis | reverse complement strand
AGCGACTCACCCGGATTGGTACCACCGTCTTACCTATTCCTGCCGCCATAAAGTCATGACGTGTTCCGGTTTGAAGGGTAAGGTAGCCGGTAAACATACTTTTGCTCGAGGTCTAACATCCCGGCCTCAGGTTGGCAACGCCCCATTACCACCTTTGGTGTCTCTAAACGGCGTGAATTTATAAAAAAAAATTAAATTATAAGATTTTTACCGAAAATCTGTAGTGTAACGCTCGCTAGCCGCGTTTATAACAATGAGATCTGAGAAAGAGTGGGATTGAAAGAAAGCCCTGATGATGCTTGAATAGTAAAACTGGTTGGCTAAAATGTAATCATAAAAAATACATTGTGGAAAGTACAAGTGTAGTTAAATAAATGAATTCTATAAATTATTGAAAGAAAGTGTTGGTGTTAAAATGCGAAGGGGAATGCTACGCTGGTTCGGTCATGTGGAACGAATCACAGATGAAAAATTGATAAAGCAGATATACAATGCGAATATGAATGGATGTAGGTACCCGGGGAGACCAAGGTTGGCATTCCACGATCAGATCACTCGGATATTATCCGAGGGTTGTGTCAAGAGTCTCTGAAACCGGCGTGTTTGTATGAAAAGGGTAATGAATGCGAAGGAAGCCGGACAGGTTGTCAGGATCCTGAGGTTTGGCACTCGATACGCTCTGCCTACCCCTTAAAGGACTTGGCGTTAAGATATAAGACTGACCTCTTCCATATCTTCTACCACGTTCGTTTCAGTAGATTTACCGTGAATCGCGATCATTATACAGATATTCAAAAATTCTAAAAATGCTAAAAATGTGTCACGCTGTCCCTTTTTAGTTCCCTAACTTTTTTTATATCTTCAATGTATAGACACTTTTTTATTATAAGTACTAGCTGTCACTCGCAGCTTTGCTTGCATGGCAGTAAAAATATTTACTGAACTGGAGTTGAATTAAAAACTGCACAAATAATTTATTCCTTTTTTAAACTTACTTATTTATTTTTAATCAATAGCCCATTAATAAGGACACTCATACAAACTATCAATCCCTATTTCACCCCCTTACGGGTAGAATATCCAGAAACGCTTGAATACGTATCTATTCGTTTTAATAAGTAGCCCAAAACTAGTATCAAGTTTAAAAAATGACGGTCTTTCAAACAAACTTTGAACCTCTATTTGACCCCTTTAGGGGTAGAATTTTCAAAATTCAGTCTTTAGTAGGTGTCTTCTTAATAAAATGACTCTAATTACCAAATTTCATAGCAATAACTTTAACAGTTTTTGCTTGGCGGTGATAAATCAGTTAGTCAGAACATGTTATTTTATAAGCATAGATAGACATAGTACAGAAGACGGATGACTCCCACGTTGTGTAATTACTATTGTGACAGCAATCTATCTACTGTGTACCTTTTATATGTGAAAGGTCAGCTAACAAACGCACAGCTCTTCTGATGGTGGGAGATAACCGTGGCTTATAAACACCATAGATATTATAGGTGCATCACTGTCCTGTGGCCGGGATGTCAGGCCTATAGTCTAAGTCTACCGGCTACCCTACCCTCCAACCGGNNNCAGTTATTATGGCGACAGGAATAGATAAGGCGTTGGATCTCTACCCAGGCAATCTCTCTATCTTGCCGTTGACTTGTTCCGGTTCGGAGGGTAAGGTAGCCGGTAAACTTACTTTTGCTCGAGACCTAACATCCTGGCTCCAGGTCGGCTACGCACCATTATCACCTTTGGTATTTGTAGGTGGCGTGAAATTTTTACCATCAGGAAATGCGTGTTGCTTGTTTGCCTTTAATTATCATAAAAAAGGCAAGTAGCTGGACAGCAATCTACCACCAGTGGTCTTGTTGGTAATGACCAATAGCCTATTCTCGCCTCTCACAAGCTGCCTTGCAAGTAAGCAGATGGTCTGTTCTACCCAGGGGACAAGAACTAACACGGGGTAAAATTCTGCTTTTACTCTACTTCTACATCTCTTCTTTGTCTCATTGTACACAACAGGCAATAAATAGTCTTTCTTCGTTACTTATCCTTAAATGTAAAATGATCTGATCATGATCTGAGGGTTCAGTTTTGTAGATAGAATGACATATGAAAGACCGACAAAACAGACAAACGAAAGACAATGCAAATATGGAGAGATATAGGTACGTCTTAAGACATTTCTTACCTCGCACAACACCTTTGTGGAATCAGTTACCGAGGCCGGTATACCCCAACGATTATGACTTAGGGACCTTCAAGAAAAGAGCGTACTCATTCCTTAAAGGTCGGCAAATCATCTGTGATACTCCTGGTGTCGCGGATGTCCGTGGGTGGCGGTGATCACTTAGCATCAAGTTACCCACTTCCTCGTTTGCCTCCTGTTGTATAAAAGAAAACGTTGACATTGCATGTTTAAATCGCCAGGGCTCTATTCGAAGGTAGTGTCAGGAGTTTGAAATTAGCATGCGCCTACCTCGCAAGGAAGCTTAAAAAGTATTTTTAAATGTACATTTTATCAATCCTTTATAGTTTACCTTTTATTGTTACCTTAGCTTTTATTTTGGGTACTCACCTTTTATTATTACCTTACCTTACCTTTTAAATGCCTGCAAAGGTTAAGGTCATTGAATGTGGGAATGCGTATGGGTGACCAAGTTGTGAACTGCCTGCTTTATGCAGATGATGCTGTACTTTTGGGCTCTACACCATCTGAGCTGCAAACACTGGTCACAGTTATGAAAGAAGATTGTAAAGAAAGGGGCTTACATTTGAATGCGATGAAAACCAAAATAATGGTATTTGAAAGAGATGTAGCCAGAACGGATGTAAGAGTTTTGGTTGATGATGTAGTGCTGGAACAAGTGAATGAAATTGTATATCTTGGTTGTGCTTTTAGCAGGGATGGAAGGTACACCGCGGATGTAGAGAAGAGAGTGAGTGCAGGGAATAGTGTGAATGGAGCTTTGGGTAAGCTATTCCAAAGCGAGGTTTTAAGTCAAAAAGCTAGACTCGCTTTGCACAATTCTGTGCTTATCCCAACGTTATTGTATGAAAGCGAGAGTTGGGTATGTCAGAAAGATCATGAAAGTAGGATAAATGCGGTCGAAATGAGAGCACTACGGAAAATCTGTGGTGTAACGCTCGCTGACCGCATTCGTAACAGTGAGATCCGAGAAAGAGTGGGATTGAAAGAAAGTGTTTGTGTTAAAATGCGAAAGGGCATGCTCCGCTGGTTCGGGCATGTGGAAAGATTGACAAAGCAGATATACAATGCGAATGTGGATGGATGTAGGTACCCGGGGAGACCAAGGCTGACATTTCACGATCAGATCAATCGGATATTATCCGAGGGTGGTGTCAAGAGTCTCCGAAACCGGCGTGTTTGTATGAAAAGGGTAATGAATGTGAAGGAAGCAAGACAGGTTTGTCAGGATCGTGAGGTCTGGCACTCGATACTCTCTGCCTACCCCGTAAGGGACTTGGCGTGAAGATATGTATGTGTACCTTTTATTAGGTACTTACCTTTTTTATCGCGTATTTCAAAATCAGTCTCACCCTGTATCATAAGCTATTGGTTTAAAAGACCTTAAAACTTTACGGAAGAAATACCGGATTTTAATTATTTCTTCACATATTATAGACAATATTCAAATGAATAATATTTATATTTCGAACAGTCAATGCAGCGTCAATATAATCTGTGAAGGTTGGTACTTTAATCACACTGTTGTGTTTTAGATCGGGAAAGCACCATAGGTAAACCTATTTAATCGAGCATCAGCAGATGCTAGTTATATTGACAAAATACTGAAAACGCATTTAAATAAAAATTAAATAAATTTCACTGACCAGTTACACAAATTGAATCTAACCCCAAAGTAAGCAAATTATATGCTTGTGTTATGAGTGTTAGTCAACGATACTAATACATAGAAATACTTAAATAGATACCAGAATAAATTTAATACGTTGGGGCAACTTAATGCTCCGGCAAGTTTAGTAGAGTTGTGAAAAAAATTACTAACAAAAAAACACGATATGCGATGATAATTCACGTATAAAACGAGATAACTGACACAAGATATATAAGGTTAGTTGCGACTAACGCTCAGTAGTTGCGACTTTGTCAACCTGACAACTAAGATTTTATGTTACTGATGAAAATGCACAATGTCATTTTTAAAGGGCTATAAAGATTTTGGCTTCTTACTTCCTACTGTTCGGCAATTTAGTTTGTTTTTTTTTTTCAAAATTGCGTTCACTGATAACTCTTTCAAAAATGGATAGCTAATATCAAAACAAAAAAAATCTTCTTAGAAAAAAATTCTTATATAAAAGCAACTAAAGTTTTACTATTAAAGGTTACGACTTATGGGGTTCAGACAGGTTTACTAAGTTACAACTTTGGGAGCTCATATCCTCGAAATGTGACACTTTACGTGTTATTGTCTCAGATTATTTATTGTTTGTATTGAGGCCCGCTATCCATTTTTAATAGAATTATTAGTGAAAGTGATTTTGAAAAAACAAATTGCGGACTGTAGATAAGCCAGGCTTCATACAAAAATCTTCAAGGCGCTTTATATGGAAGATTTATTTTATCATGATCGTTTTTTGGTGATTGTCTCGATGAAATAAATTTACCAATTGTACAATCCTGGTCTATTCGGCTGCAATCACATTTGCAATTCCAATAAGGTGGACATTATTATATTGCTTTGAATAGAGCCGAATATTTATAGAATATAAAATTGTGATTACAACCTTAGCTCTATTGTTGTGTAAATTGGCAATATTTTATTGTTTTTATAGCAGCTGAATGGTATATTAATTCGTTTGGTAGATATAACATACACACTTTATCATCGTAGGCGGTTGTCAACGCAGTCTTTTCCAGTAAGATAACGAAAAGGCACATTCTCAATATTTATTTGAAGATACAATTTTTATAATCTAACTAGATGGCTCGCCCCGACTTCGTACGGTTATGAAATATACATACAGACCTTCCTTTTTAATCACTTTATCTATTTAAAAAAACTGCATCAAAATCCGTTGCGTAGTTTTAGACATTTAAGCATACAAATGTACATAGGGACAGAGGAAGCGACTTTATTTCATACCATGTAGTGAAGTCAAAATATGTTAATATAGTTAAAAATGAATTGAATATTTTAAATATTTCCGCTAAAAACAACTTTTGTGCATTGCCTTAAAATTATTTTTGTTATTCCACTACCATTAATATTACCATTTTATAGATGTTGTTACAAACGTCAATTAATTAGTATTTTAACTGACAGTAGAAAAGAGGAGGTATTTAATTCGACTGTATATTTTTTACACTATTAATCGGACAACAGAATGATGGTGATGGTTCTTATTTAAAAAGGAGGTCATGATTCCAAGTCAGTCCCATGTTAATTTAACTATCAGCAGCTCTCAAAACCGCAATTTAAATTGTAGGTCAACAAGGCCCCTGGTAGTAGACTGCTGTGCAGCAACTTTTTCGGATAGGGATCCACTGCCATATCTATTCCTGCCGCCATATTGATTGTCTTATACCCGTTCGTAGAGGCTAGCCTCTAGACTAGCACAATAGGCATAACATCCAGCCACAAGTAGCGACGCACCTATAACATATATGGTGTCTAAAGGCTTCGGTTATCTCTGAGGAGAGCCATTTGCTTATTCGCTGACATTTAACATAAAAGTAATAATGTCACAATATGAACATCTATTTTAGAAAAACTTATATATTTTTGCTGTCTTTAGATTACAAATTAGGTATATTATATATACTAATGTAAAAATCTTTAGATCAAGCTTGTCTGATACCACTAATGAAGCCGCCATCTTGTAATAATCTTAATGTAAAAATATCGCCTCTGTGGTCTAGCGGTTCGGCGTCGGACTTGACTTCTTGAGGTTCCGGGTTTGATTCGCGGGTCGGGCAACCAAAAAAATAGTAAATATGTATTTTTTAATGTTATATATATAAATAANNNGTTTTCTAAGATGGGATAAGTGCCCGGTTGGGGTTAGGCTTGCAACCTATCACTTGTGGGACTACGCTAGTCGTGGGTGCCTTGGTTGTGCCTCTGCCTACTTCTTTTTGGATATGGGCGTGAATATTTTTTTTTTAATTAAAAATCAATTAACATTCAATAAATATATCGCATCTTATGCCTGTTAAGTATAAATCCTAATCTCCCGCCGCCATATCACATTCATGTTGTAAGCAATCCCTTAATCATGAAGCTTAACTAATCACAATGAGACAATTTCTCACGTGGGTACCACTGGGAACAGCGTCAAGCCACGCCATTTTCATTGTATGATGTAAACACTATTGTTTTTGTGCAGCCATGTCACCATTCTGTTCGGCAATGGACTCGGATGTCGGGATTTTGGAATTAATTTGACATAACAATAGATTTGAATTTGACAGCTAAATGTTTTTTAATATTTATTGCTTTGATAAAGAGGACATTGGAATTTTTAAATTAATTTGCCCTTTTCTTAGGCCGGCTAAGACATTTAGGCCATGCTGCCACGTCTTCCATATTATTAAATTCTTTTTAACAATCATTAGTCATGTCAGGTGATAAGTCGTAACTCATAAGTCAAAGTAATGTCAGGGTCTTGAGTCTTTTTCAGTTATTCTTGCTACTGATACTTATTACTGATTTTTTAGACACGGAACAAGATCTATCCTCAAAGATAATCGTGGCATCTAGATACCATTGAAATTAAAGGTCTTGTGCTTAACCACCTTGCCAAGACTCAAGAATAGAATAGAATATATTTTTATTTAATATGAGTACACTTGTACATTTTTTGAACGTCTTAAACTTAATATTTAATATTTGCTGCATTAAAAAAACACTATATTATATTCATAGAGCACAAACAAAAACATTTTTACTCCTTAATAAGTAGAAAAAAAATTAAACTCAAACTCAAACTCAAAATATATTTATTCACATGGATCTGTACAAAGATTCTTGTGACGCGTCTATATAATACTAAAAACTACCACCGGATCGGAACGCGGCCACACACTGAGAAGATCCGGCGAAAGAAACTCAGCGGGCTTAAATTTTTTTTAATACTAACAGACCATGCGAAATAGGGATTTATATAGATTGGGCTTTCTTCTTTTATTTATGTTTTGTAAGATTAAATAAATATACAAAACACCTACTTTCTTGCCCCATTGGTCTAACTCTTAACAGGAGAGCATTGATTTTTAAGTTTTTTTTTTCATACAAAACAGAAAGTTAGTTTTTTATGGAAAATATTTTTTTAAAGATAAAAATAAAAAACCAGAAATGGGTATTTCAATTTATAAATAAATTTTGAGGTTATGTGAAAAAAGTGTTATACAAACATTGTAGATTTTTTCATTACCTACAACTTTGCCATTTAAATTTTTCCTTTGGACTTGTAATTTTGCTGGAAATCGAGATAAACCGGTTTTTACCCTTAAACCCCCTATTTCCTTCTTTTTTCAATGGCTCTCATCCTTAGATATTTGTTTGGTTTTAAAAATTATCGAACCTGATCTATATTTTGTCATTTTAAGGAATAAAAACAGTCTTTCTGTGCTGGTGTCTTTTCTCCACAAAGAGAGTATTTTTTCAAAGCCAAAGTTTACTTTTTTTCAATAAACTCCATGAAACACTTTCCATTAAACAAATAAAAAAAATGTATCAAACTAAAATTATATGAAAAACTTTATTATACCGTTGCTTAAAATTTGAGCAGATAAAGAGCTTGCGATTATTTCTTCTCATGTCAATCTCTTTTAAACTTTTATTTTCTCTGACACATATAGGTACTTCAACTTTACACATAATATTGTTAAATGAGGAAAAGATACCATCACGCTGTGTTTCTTTTGCTGGATCTTCTTTGCAAAACAGACTACCTGCCTTCTTTCCAGGCAGCTCATTAAAGATGAGCATAAGCTTACCCTCACTAACACCGTGACAAGCTACTAGGTGGCAGAGTATTGCAGCGATTCGCCTGGATTGGTACCATCGCCTCAAAAACGCACCATTACCACCTTTGGAGTCTCTAGGCGGCATGAATTTCTTACCATCAGGAAATCCATCTGCTTGTTTGCCTTCCAATATCATGAAAAAGTGTGTGGTCGATTACGAATCTGGCCGTTGATATTAGTGTTACACAGATGCGTCACAAGCTCCTTTTTTAGGGTCTATGTAAATCAAACATACGTAAAGTTTCACCATCATTTGTGTTGTGGAAAGTAATATTGCTGGAATTTTAACAAAGCGGGTGTTTAACATTCTAGCCTAAGCAACAACGTACCACTATTATTTTCAGTATCTGTAGTCGACGGCTTTTCTTACCAAGCAACTGGAGAACAAACTTGTTTGTTATACAGTGGTATAAATACTAGTGTAGGTATAATTAGGGTAGAAGTACATATTACAAAGGTATATGTAATGTAAGTATCTTCACGCCTCTAGCCCTTATGAAGAAGGCTAAAACACAACCAGGGCACCTACGATTAGCCGAAGGTACTTAGTCCCATAATGTGATAGGAAGCAAACCTATCGCCAACCGGGCACCTACCCAATCCCAGGCAACGTTGTTTTTCTTAGAAAATTGAAAAGTTTATTTTGAGTGACCTGACCCAGGAATTGAACCCAACAGACACTACATATATTTAACGCCAACATCAGACTACTGGACCACAGAGCATTTAGAATAAAATTTAATCCCAAAGGAACAACTCATAAGACGTAAATATGCTTCATTTCGTAGACTTGTCACAAGTCGCAGCGCCAACTATTATGAAGTCGAAGACCCAGTCAGGTCAAACCGCAGTTGGCCTCTGTCTTGTGGTTATATAAGCCTAATGGTTAATATTTAAGCCCAAAGTTGTCTCTTATTACATAAAAAAACTAAATGTACGGACGAAACAAAGCTTCATTATTATATTTTTTTATGAGTAGAGAATTGCAAGTCAGTTTTGCTATACTTAATTATATTTTTAATAAAATTCATTTGAAGTAAACACTATATTAAATACACTCATAAATTGTAATTTGGTAAATAGTTAGGTAATTAATTGCATATTGGTTGTAATTACGCTGTGCACAAACTAAACTTATACATGAAACTTTTAAATGAAAACAAAAGAAATAAAATAGTTAAGATATGTCAGATTAGTCCTGACATGTGAAATTGTGACGTATTTAACGAGCCCCCAAAATCTGATTATTTATTGGCCGTTTTATCGCGTCACAAACGTACAAAAACATATACGTATTAATAGCTTTTTGGAGCGTGTTAAAAGAAGAAATTATTGAAAACACACATGACATAGTTCTCATAAGTAATTACATATAATTGCATATTGGTAATGATAAAATCGAGTATTATTCCATTAAGTGGTAAAGAATCCCGTGCAAGGTCGATAAAGCCTGGCTATAAAATGCGCTTGCGCAAACCAACGTAACACTAGGTTAAGCACTAACCAAACGTCGAGCGTTAGACGACTAATTTATCCACAGCAAAACTGCAAAAATAGACCACATATTTCTTTTCTTTTTAGGAAAGATAGCTAACAGTTCCGAGATGGTCTCATATAAATTTTATTAACGTCTGACTAACGTGACACGGTGTCTTTACCCGTTAAATATAACTTATCTTTACTCAATTTTATATAAGGACCACCACAGACTCTTGACCTACTGAGCCAATAATTCAGATTATTATAGGCCGAATCATCGCATCACAAACATACAAAAAAAAAGCGATTGTCTGTAAAGTCGGTTTACTGACGATAGTTGAACGTGACAACGTCATAAGAACGGAGGCCGATTGTGCCTCTCTGTCGCTCGTTCCGCGCTCTCGCTTGCACTTAAAGCCTTAAATGGCACGCTTCAGAGCGAGGTAACGCCGCATGAGGCATGTTTTTTGGTGCGTGCAGCCGGTTCCATCGAATTATAAGACGTTGTCACGTCAAAACATCCACGTATTAATAGCTTTTTGGAGCGAGTTAAAAGAAGAAATTATTGAAAACACACACGACACAGTTCTCATAAGTAATTACATGTAATTGCATATTGATAATGATAAACTCGAGTGTTATTCCACTAAGTGGTAAAGAATCCCGTGCAAGGTCGATAAAGCCTGCGTATAACATGCGCTTGCGCAAACCAAGCGAACGCGGGCCAAGATGGCATCGCCTTATTGGTTTTTTTCGTTTTCCTTGTATTTACTTTTTAAATGTGTTAACCGTCCTTCTACCACATGCTTAAGATTTAACGAACAAATAATCCGTTTAAGGTCAACTCAAAGAGGTTTTAAGTAAACATAGTTACGACTACTAATCTTTACAACATAAGACATTGAATTAGTTTGACTTAAATATTAGAACATGAATGTGATGAAAATATTACATTATTTACTTGTTGGCATTATTGATGATACTGCCTCGTTGGTGGAAGGGTTAGACACGCCTAACGTCACTGTTACGAGGCTCGGTTTCGATTCCCAATTGAAGCTGGCACTTGCATTGTGAATATTGACGTATGTGTTTGTAAATCTGGATGTTTATTACAATTTGAGCGCAGAGTTACAGCAAAAAGACGACTTCGATTTCAAAGAGTAAATCAGCTACGTATGTACGTACGTGTTCTCTACGATTTTCCTTGGGTTATGACAGACCTAGGTTTGGTGCCTGGTATGCACTTTACAAAAAATCCAAAAAATAGACATAAAAATATACATTTGTATGTTTCGACGAGTGATAAAAATACGAGTATCTGTTTGGGTATTTCTTTACATCGTAAATTACCATTTATCGCAAGCACATAATTTTCTTACTTTATTTTTAGTATCTGTACGAGTTGAATTAAAATTTCAATTTAACCCGCCGAAATTCGTACCACCTGTTTTGTGCCGTTTTAACTATTTCCTGGTACAAAATTCATTAAATAATTTATTATTATTCTAGTTGATCGTACTTACGTTGGTATGCATATACATCTAATATATAAAATTAAAGTGTCACAATGTTCGTTCCCGTAATCCTCCGAAACGGCTTGACCGATTCTCTTGGAATTTTGTGAGCATATTGAGTAAGTAGGTCTGAGAATCGGCCAACATCT